>WWPM01005070.1:0-17969 GCA_023279145.1 Glomeris maerens | reverse complement strand
CTATACGACCAACGCGATCGAGTCGTTGAACATGGTGATGCGCAAGTACACGCGCAACCGGCGCATCTTCCCGAACGACGATTCAGCGCTGAAGTCGCTGTTTGTGGCGATCCGGGAAGCATCGAAGAACTGGAAATCGATCCATCACTGGAAGCCGGCGTTGCAGAGCTTCCAGTTGATGTTCGGTGAAGAGCGAGTGCCACTGACAGCGCTGTGACGAAACCCGGTTACACAGTTCGTTTGACAGACCCCCAGCGTCTTGTCGCCACGTACGGCGGCCAGTGCCACTTTGGCCTTGAAGTGGCCGAGTGGGTACGGCGGGGTCTTGTGCTCATCAATGCTCCAAGTGTTCCGGACGATGTCCTCGTCCATGGGAGCAGATTAGCCACTTATCGCCCTGTCCAGATTTCCGGGGCCACCTCTCCGAAAGCGGAGGGAGATCGATGAATAAGTTGCGGCGACTGGACGAAGAAGGGACAAAGAAAAACCCCCAACCGAAAGGTTGGGGGTTTTGGGTAAAGCCCCTGGCGATGACCTACTCTTGCATGGCTTAAGCCACACTACCATCGGCGCATGTGCGTTTCACTTCCGAGTTCGGAATGGGATCGGGTGGGACCACACAGCTATTGTCACCAGGGAGAGGGTGGAGGGTCGCGGTCTCGATGAATTGAGTCTCAGTGTACTGAGTCGCGCACACGCTCTCGTTTGGCTGCTTTCACGGGATGGATTCCGTGTCGGCGAATGGGTTGGGAATTGTAGCAAGTTTTGGCGAATGGTCCCGACGCGTCGGAAGCCAAAGCAACTTGAGGTTATATGGTCAAGCCACACGGATCATTAGTACAGGTTAGCTCAATGCATTGCTGCACTTACACACCCTGCCTATCAACCACCTGGTCTTGATGGTTCCTTTAGGGGACTCGAAGTCCCGGGAGATCTCATCTTGAGGCGCGCTTCCCGCTTAGATGCTTTCAGCGGTTATCGCTTCCGAACATAGCTACCCGGCAGTGCCACTGGCGTGACAACCGGAACACCAGAGGTTCGTCCACTCCGGTCCTCTCGTACTAGGAGCAGCCCCTCTCAAATCTCCAACGCCCACGACAGATAGGGACCGAACTGTCTCACGACGTTCTGAACCCAGCTCGCGTACCACTTTAAATGGCGAACAGCCATACCCTTGGGACCGACTACAGCCCCAGGATGTGATGAGCCGACATCGAGGTGCCAAACACCGCCGTCGATATGAACTCTTGGGCGGTATCAGCCTGTTATCCCCGGAGTACCTTTTATCCGTTGAGCGATGGCCCTTCCATACAGAACCACCGGATCACTAAGACCTACTTTCGTACCTGCTTGATCCGTCGATCTTGCAGTCAAGCACGCTTATGCCTTTGCACACAGTGCGCGATGTCCGACCGCGCTGAGCGTACCTTCGTGCTCCTCCGTTACACTTTGGGAGGAGACCGCCCCAGTCAAACTACCCACCATACACGGTCCCCGATCCGGATTACGGACCCAGGTTAGAACGTCAAGCACTTCAGGGTGGTATTTCAAGGATGGCTCCACCAGAGCTAGCGCCCTGGTTTCATAGCCTCCCACCTATCCTACACAGAAGAACTCAACGTTCAGTGTAAAGCTATAGTAAAGGTTCACGGGGTCTTTCCGTCTTGCCGCGGGAACGCTGCATCTTCACAGCGATTTCAATTTCACTGAGTCTCGGGTGGAGACAGCGCCGCTGTCGTTACGCCATTCGTGCAGGTCGGAACTTACCCGACAAGGAATTTCGCTACCTTAGGACCGTTATAGTTACGGCCGCCGTTTACCGGGGCTTCGATCAAGAGCTTCGCCTTGCGGCTGACCCCATCAATTAACCTTCCGGCACCGGGCAGGCGTCACACCCTATACGTCCACTTTCGTGTTTGCAGAGTGCTGTGTTTTTGATAAACAGTCGCAGCGGCCTGGTCACTGCGGCCCCTCCCAGCTATTCACCAGAAAGGGCGCACCTTCTCCCGAAGTTACGGTGCTATTTTGCCTAGTTCCTTCACCCGAGTTCTCTCAAGCGCCTTAGAATTCTCATCCTGCCCACCTGTGTCGGTTTACGGTACGGTCTGCGTAAGCTGAAGCTTAGGAGCTTTTCCTGGAAGCGTGATATCGGTTGCTTCGCCCTAATGGGCTGGTCCTTAGTCTCAACGTTGCTCCCCCGGATTTGCCAAAGGGAACCGCCTCAACTCTCTCACCGGGACAACCAACGCCCGGCCAACCTAACCTTCTCCGTCCCTCCATCGCACTTACGCGAGGTGCTGGAATATTAACCAGCTTCCCATCGACTACGCATTTCTGCCTCGCCTTAGGGGCCGACTCACCCTGCGTCGATTAACGTTGCGCAAGGAAACCTTGGGCTTTCGGCGTGCGGGCTTTTCACCCGCATTATCGTTACTCATGTCAGCATTCGCACTTCCGATACCTCCAGCGGACTTCTCAATCCACCTTCAACGGCTTACGGAACGCTCCTCTACCGCGCATAACAAGTTATGCACCCCAAGCTTCGGTTCATCGCTTAGCCCCGTTAAATCTTCCGCGCAGACCGACTCGACCAGTGAGCTATTACGCTTTCTTTAAAGGGTGGCTGCTTCTAAGCCAACCTCCTGGCTGTCTGTGCCTTTCCACATCGTTTTCCACTTAGCGATGAATTTGGGACCTTAGCTGTGGGTCTGGGTTGTTTCCCTTTTCACGACGGACGTTAGCACCCGCCGTGTGTCTCCCCTACATTCTGTCCTGGTATTCGGAGTTTGCAATGGTTTGGTAAGTCGCAATGACCCCCTAGCCATAACAGTGCTCTACCCCCAGGAAGATTCATAGGAGGCGCTACCTAAATAGCTTTCGAGGAGAACCAGCTATCTCCGGGTTCGATTAGCTTTTCACTCCTAATCACACCTCATCCCCTACCTTTGCAACGGGAGTGGGTTCGGGCCTCCAGTTGATGTTACTCAACCTTCACCCTGGGCATGACTAGATCACCCGGTTTCGGGTCTACTGCCCGCGACTATGCGCCCTTATCAGACTCGGTTTCCCTTCGCCTCCCCTATACGGTTAAGCTCGCCACGAACAGTAAGTCGCTGACCCATTATACAAAAGGTACGCCGTCACCCTTGCGGGCTCCGACTGCTTGTACGCACACGGTTTCAGGGTCTATTTCACTCCCTTCACCAGGGTTCTTTTCGCCTTTCCCTCACGGTACTGGTTCACTATCGGTCGGTCAGGAGTATTTAGCCTTGGAGGATGGTCCCCCCATGTTCAGACAGGGTTTCTCGTGCCCCGCCTTACTCGATTTCATTGAAAGAGTTCTTTCGCATACCGGGCTGTCACCGTCTATGGCCAACCTTTCCAGGTTGTTTTGCTAAAACTCAATCAACTTAAGGGCTGCTCCCCGTTCGCTCGTCACTACTCAGGGAATCTCGGTTGATTTCTTTTCCTCCGGGTACTTAGATATTTCAGTTCTCCGGGTTTGCCTCGTACAGCTATGTATTCACTGCACGATACCTCTTGCGAGGTGGGTTTCCCCATTCGGACATTGCGGGATCAATGCTTGTTGCCAACTCCCCCGCACTTTTCGCAGGCTGCCACGTCCTTCATCGCCTCTGACCGCCAAGGCATCCACCGTGTGCGCTTATTCGCTTGACCATATAACCCCAAGTTGCCTTGGAGCTACATTCGGACCGGGGGTACAAAGCCCGATCTGGAATATAACGACTCAATTAATAAAGTGTCCGAAGACACTCGCCTTAGCCTCACGACACGTCATGGACACAATTCGTCTCAAAACGCTCGCTACAATTCCCAATTTTCAAAGAACGCAAATGAGCCTCAACGCCCAAACGCTTCAATCTTTTAGTGTGCGCAATCAGAGCTTCGAGAAATCACTCAAGGACGAAAAGAAACACTTCGTAGGTGGTGGGTCTGGGAGGACTCGAACCACCGGCCTCACCCTTATCAGGGGTGCGCTCTAACCACCTGAGCTACAGACCCAAAGTGTTCCCTGCCAGCGTAACCGCAAGGCAAGGCTTTTCGTCCGAAGTGGTGGAGCTTGTCGGGATCGAACCGACGACCCCCTGCTTGCAAAGCAGGTGCTCTCCCAGCTGAGCTAAAGCCCCATCGAATTCCCTGGAGGGATCCGGGGACGCTCCCGCCGTCACCCTCGGGTGACTCGGAACTCTGAATGCAGGTTACTTGTGCGGACGTCCGGCCAGCAATTTGCTGTCTTTAGTCTCTAAAGGAGGTGATCCAGCCGCACCTTCCGATACGGCTACCTTGTTACGACTTCACCCCAGTCATCGGCCACACCGTGGCAAGCGCCCTCCCGAAGGTTAAGCTACCTGCTTCTGGTGCAACAAACTCCCATGGTGTGACGGGCGGTGTGTACAAGGCCCGGGAACGTATTCACCGCAGCAATGCTGATCTGCGATTACTAGCGATTCCGACTTCATGGAGTCGAGTTGCAGACTCCAATCCGGACTGAGATAGGGTTTCTGGGATTGGCTCGCCCTCGCGGGTTTGCAGCCCTCTGTCCCTACCATTGTAGTACGTGTGTAGCCCTGGCCGTAAGGGCCATGATGACTTGACGTCATCCCCACCTTCCTCCGGTTTGTCACCGGCGGTCTCCTTAGAGTTCCCACCATTACGTGCTGGCAACTAAGGACAAGGGTTGCGCTCGTTGCGGGACTTAACCCAACATCTCACGACACGAGCTGACGACAGCCATGCAGCACCTGTGTCACGGTTCCCGAAGGCACCAATCCATCTCTGGAAAGTTCCGTGCATGTCAAGGCCAGGTAAGGTTCTTCGCGTTGCATCGAATTAAACCACATACTCCACCGCTTGTGCGGGCCCCCGTCAATTCCTTTGAGTTTCAGTCTTGCGACCGTACTTCCCAGGCGGCGAACTTAACGCGTTAGCTTCGATACTGAGGGCCAAGTTGCCCCCAACATCCAGTTCGCATCGTTTAGGGCGTGGACTACCAGGGTATCTAATCCTGTTTGCTCCCCACGCTTTCGTGCCTCAGTGTCAGTGCTGGTCCAGGGTGTCGCCTTCGCCACAGATGTTCCTCCCGATATCTACGCATTTCACTGCTACACCGGGAATTCCACACCCCTCTACCGCACTCTAGTCAGCCAGTTTCCAATGCAGTTCCCAGGTTGAGCCCAGGGCTTTCACATCAGACTTAACAAACCACCTACGCACGCTTTACGCCCAGTAATTCCGAGTAACGCTTGCACCCTTCGTATTACCGCGGCTGCTGGCACGAAGTTAGCCGGTGCTTATTCTTCCGGTACCGTCATAACCCCGGGTTATTAACCCGTGGCTTTTCTTTCCGGACAAAAGTGCTTTACAACCCGAAGGCCTTCTTCACACACGCGGCATGGCTGGATCAGGCTTGCGCCCATTGTCCAATATTCCCCACTGCTGCCTCCCGTAGGAGTCTGGACCGTGTCTCAGTTCCAGTGTGGCTGATCATCCTCTCAGACCAGCTACGGATCGTCGCCTTGGTGGGCCTTTACCCCGCCAACTAGCTAATCCGACATCGGCTCATCTATCTGCGTGAGGCCCGAAGGTCCCCCACTTTCTCCCGTAGGACGTATGCGGTATTAGCGTAAGTTTCCCTACGTTATCCCCCACAAATAGGCAGATTCCGATGCATTCCTCACCCGTCCGCCACTCGCCACCCACAGTATTGCTACTGCTGTGCTGCCGTTCGACTTGCATGTGTTAGGCCTGCCGCCAGCGTTCACTCTGAGCCAGGATCAAACTCTTCACTTAAAATTACAGAATCCGAAGATTCAATTTCTTGAGTGCAAAGCCCGTTCCAGGCACCAATTACTCGCTTGCATTTGCATGCTTTGAATCATTAATGCTTGTTACAGGACATCTGCTCATGGACAACCATCCACTAGCCAGACGCCCGCACAAGTCACCTGCGCACACTGTCAAAGATCTGCGGGGCCGGCCTCAGCGCCTTTCCCTTCTCTCACCCCACCGCACCAAAGTGCCCGAGGGAGCCGACTACTATACAGTCAATTTCGTTTCCGTCAACACCGAAGCGAAATCTTTTCCCACTCCCCGATGACCCTTCAGCGCCCTCTTCAGTCCGCTTCCAGTCCACCGGGCCGCGCATCTTACAGCATGCCCGAGAACCGTCAACCGCCTCGTCACACACCGCCTTCTCCGCGCCCCGCCGCGTCGAAGTTCTCCGTGGCGGGGCGCGCATTGTGCACACGCAATTCACGCTTGTGAAGGGGGTTATTGAACTAATTTTTTCAACTGATCCACTTCTCCGCAGCAACTTCTCCGCAGCAACCTTGCGCGGACAAGCGCCATGATCGCGCATCCTTCCCGCTTGACTCACATTCATCGCTGCACGATGTTTCTTCGTGCAACGGTCGTTATGACCTCTGGATCAATGCTCAAAGGAAACCCCGTCATGTCCCTGCCCCGTCTTCTGGCCGCCTGCTGCGGGCTTGCCCTATCTGGTTGCGCCACCGGTAGCTCCACTCCCTGGGTGGAACTGGGTGGACAGCGCTTCGAGGTGGAAGTGGCCGACAATGACGCTGAGCGCGCACGCGGACTGATGTTCCGTGAGGAAATGGCCGCTGGCCACGGCATGCTGTTTATCCACGACAGCCAGGGACCGCTCGCGTATTGGATGAAAAACACCAAGATTCCGCTGGACATCCTATATTTCGACAACGCTCTCAAGCTTGTCTCGCAGCGTCGAGACACACCGCCATGTTCACTAGGCGATGGCTGCCCGCCCTATCCGAGCAATGTGCCTGCGCGCTACGTCTTGGAGCTCAATGCCGGGCAGGCGGCGAAGCTCGGGCTCAAGGATGGAACTGAACTGAAGCTCGGACCGGGGTTGGGAGCACCCTGAAGAATCTGATCGCGAAAGCAGCCTGGGCGCCTTGTTTCAGAGCGCCATCATCTCGAAATCGTCCTTGGTGACGCCGCAGTCCGGGCAGGTCCAGGTATCGGGCACGTCTTCCCAGCGCGTGCCTGCCGCGATCCCCTCTTCCGGCAGTCCCTGGACTTCGTCGTAGATGAAGCCACAGACGACGCACATCCAGGTGCGGTAGGCGGTGACGGCAGCAAACTCTGACATGAATGGATGGACCTGGAAAAAATGGACGGATAATGCGGTGCGCATTGTCCCATCACCTCCGCGCCCACGGAAGCTCTTCCCGGATGAATCCGCCGACTTCGCGGCACGCCCCGCGCACTGGCCTCTATGCCATCACCCCAGACGACCACGACACCGCACGCCTACTGGCGCGGGTCGAAACCGTGCTGACGGCAGGTACCGCCTGGCTGCAATACCGCAACAAGACCGCCAACCCGGTACTTCGTGAACGCCAGGCAGGCGAACTTCTGCTCCTGTGTCGGCGCCACGGTGTACCGCTCATCATCAACGATGATTGGCGCTTGGCCGTCTCGATCCGGGCGGACGGCGCCCACCTGGGCGAGGACGACGGTGAACTCGCCGCCGCCCGGACCGCGCTGGCAGCGGACTCGATCCTGGGCGTGTCGTGTTATGCCGACCTCGCCCTGGCCCGGTGCGCTGCCGCGGCGGGTGCCGACTACGTCGCGTTCGGTGCGTTCTTCCCCTCGCCAACCAAGCCCCATGCCCGCTGTGCCGGCCTGAATCTGCTGCGTGACTCGGCATCGCTGGGATTGCCGCGGGTGGCGATCGGCGGCATCACCCCGGACAATGCAGGTCCCCTCATCGAGGCGGGCGCCGACCTGCTCGCGGTGATCAGCGGCGTGTTCGACGCCGCCGATCCGGCCGCTGCCGTGCGCCGGTATCTCGACTGCTTCGACACGCCGGCCTCCCAAGAGACTCCCCCATGAATCACACGCAATCGCACGACCTGTTCACCCGCGCCCTCGAACTGATCCCCGGCGGCGTCAATTCGCCGGTGCGCGCCTTCAAGTCAGTCGGCGGCGAGCCGTTCTTCGCCCAGCGCGCGGACGGTGCGTACCTGCAGGACGTCGATGGCAACCGCTACATCGACTACGTCGGCTCGTGGGGCCCGATGATTGCCGGCCACGCCCATCCGAAAGTGCTGGCGGCGGTCGAGAAAATCCTGCGCGACGGCCTCAGCTTCGGCGTGCCCAACGCACTGGAAGTGACCATGGCCGAGGCGATCACCGCGATCGTGCCGAGCTGCGAAATGGTGCGCATGGTGAACTCCGGCACCGAGGCGACGCTGTCGGCAATCCGCGTGGCCCGTGGCGCCACCGGCCGCAACCGCATCGTCAAGTTCGAAGGCTGCTACCACGGCCATGGCGACAGCTTCCTGGTCAAGGCCGGCAGCGGCGTGATGACGCTGGGCCTGCCCAATTCGCCCGGCGTACCGTCGGCGCTCGCCGACCTGACGATGACCATCGCCTACAACGATTTCGACGCGGCGACCAAGCTGTTTGACGAGATCGGCAGCGAGATCGCCGGCCTGATCATCGAGCCGATCGTCGGCAACGCCAACTGCATCCTGCCGCGCGAGGGCTACCTGCAGCATCTGCGCGAGCTGTGCACGAAGCACGGCGCACTGCTGATCTTCGACGAGGTGATGACCGGTTTCCGGGTCGCGCTGGGCGGTGCGCAGCAGCGTTACGGCATCACGCCCGACCTGTCCACGTTCGGCAAGATCATTGGCGGTGGCATGCCGGTCGGCGCCTATGGCGGCCGCCGTGAGCTGATGGCGCAGGTCGCGCCGAGCGGACCGATCTACCAGGCCGGCACGCTCAGCGGCAATCCGGTGGCGATGGCGGCGGGCCTGGCGACGCTGGAACTGATCCGGACACCGGGCTTCCACGACGCGCTCGAGCGCACCACCCACGTGCTGTGCAATGGCCTGGAAGCGGCGGCACGCGAGGCGGGCATCGCGTTCCACACGACCCGTGCGCCGGGCATGTTCGGCCTGTATTTCCGCGAAGGGCCGGTGGAAACCTTCGAAGACGCGAAGGGGTCCGATACCGCGCGCTTCAATCGCTTCTTCCACGCGATGCTCAAGCGTGGCGTGTACCTGGCGCCGTCGGCGTTCGAGGCCGGCTTCGTGTCGAGCGCGCACGGCGAGACGGAAATCACCGCGACCATCGAAGCGGCGCGAGCGTCGTTCGCTACGCTCTGAAAAGCGCTGTGAGGGGAGCGGCTTTCGCCACTCCCGCTTGCATCAGGCGTTGACGAATGCCGTCAGCGCCGCGCGCAGGCGCTTGAGGCCTTCGGCGACGTCGTCATCGCTGATGTTCAGCGCCGGCACGAAACGCAGCACGTCCGGACCGGCCTGCAGCAGCAGCAGGCCCTGCTCCACGCACAGGTCGAGGATCAGCCCGGCCTTGCCGGCATGGGTTTCGCGCAGTTGCGCGCCGAGCATCAGGCCGCAGCCGCGGATATCGGAGAACAGACCCAGTTCGGCATCGAGCGCGGCCAGTGCGCCGCGGATTGCCAGCGATTGCCGCTGCACATTGGCCAGCACCTGCGGCGAGGAAATCTCGCGCAATGCCGCGCGCGCGACCGCCGCCGCCAGCGGGTTGCCACCGAAGGTGGTGCCGTGCGCGCCGAACTGCATCGATTCGCCGGCCTTGGCGCCGACCAGCATCGCGCCAATCGGGAACCCGCTGCCCAGCGCCTTGGCCAGGGTCACCACATCGGGCGTGACGCCATAGCCGTGGCAGGCGAACAGATGACCGGTACGGCCCATGCCGCACTGGATCTCGTCGAGGATCAGCAGCGCACCGTGGCGATCGCACAGCGCGCGCAGGCCCAGCAGGAAATCTTCCGTCGCCGGGGTGACACCGCCTTCGCCCTGCACCGGTTCGACCAGCACGGCGCAGACGTCACCGGCCGCCATCGCCGCTTCGGCAGCGGCGAGGTCGTTGAAGCCGCTGTAGCGGAAGCCCGGCGGCAGCGGCTCGAAGCCTTCGTGGTACTTGGGCTGCGCGGTCGCGCTGACGGCGGCCAGGGTGCGGCCGTGGAAACTGCCGCGGAAACTGAGGATGACGCGGCGGTCGGGCTCGCGCCCCTGCCCTGTCGCCCACTTGCGGGCAAGCTTGATCGCCGCTTCATTGGCTTCGGCACCGGAGTTGCAGAAGAACACCCGCTCGGCGAAGCACGAAGCCTCGACCAGCTCCTCGGCCAGGCGCAGCGGCGGCTCGCTGACGAACACGTTGCTGGTGTGCCAGAGCTTGCCGGCCTGCTCGGTCAGCGCGGCGACCAGCACCGGATTGGCGTGGCCGAGCGCGTTGACGGCGATGCCGGCGCCGAAATCGACGTACTCGCGGCCGTCACGGTCCCACGCGCGCGCGCCGCGGCCATGGTCGAGCACGATCCGGCGGGGCCGATAGACCGGCAGGTAGTAGCGTTCGCAGAGCGAGAACAGGTCGGCGCTGGTAGCAGTCATGTGGGACGCAGTCGGGTGGCGCGGGGAAGACGCCATTGTCGCCGATCGTGGCCGTTGTGCGCCCCTGCCGGAGCTGCGCGCCCTTGAAAATCGCCTTGCGGGCGATCCGAATCCGCCCTGGCCGCGCGCTAGCGTGGCTTGCTGGTCAGCTGCGAATCGGTCAGGAACAAGTCCGGGATCAGGTGCTCGCAGAAAGCGTTCACGGCGTACTGGGCGAAATCGGTGACGCCGGCGGCAAACAGCACGTCGTCATCGATCAAAAAGTGCCCGTAGAAGTCGTCCGACGGCCGCACCAGCACCGCGTGCGCGGCGTCGGCGACGATCTCCGGCTTGCGGCACATCTCCAAGCGTACGCCGGGGATCATGTCGACCGCATCGGTGGCGATCACCGTGCGCGGCCACAGCGCGTTGACCGCCACGCCCTGCGGGCCGAACTCCGCGGCCAGGCCGAGGGTGACGAAGCTCATGCCCATCTTGGTCAGTGTGTAGGCGGTATGCGGTGCCCACCATTTCGGGTCGAGATTGAGCGGCGGTGCCAGCGCCAGGATGTGCGGGTCGGGCGCTTTGAGCAGGTGCGGCAGGCAGGCCTGCGCACAGAGGAAACTGCCGCGCGCATTGACCTGCTGCATCAGGTCGAAGCGCTTCATCGGCGTGTCGAGCGTGCCCTTGAGCCAGATCGCACTGGCGTTGTTGACGAGGATGTCGATGCCGCCGAACTGGTCGACGGTGGCGGCGACCGCGGCATGCACGTCGTCTTCCTCGCGGATATCGCACTTCAGCGCAAGCGCCTTGCCGCCGGCGGCCTCGACCTCGGCGGCAACGCTGTGGATGGTGCCGGGCAGCTTGGGATTGGGCACCGAAGACTTCGCCGCGATGACGACGTTGGCGCCGTCTCGCGCGGCGCGCAAGGCGATGGCACGACCGATGCCGCGCGAGGCTCCGGTAATGAAGAGGGTTTTTCCAGACAGGGTACGCATGGCAGTGTTTTCCAGGAGCTTGGGGCAGAAAGCCTCGTCACGGGGACGACTTACGGTTTCGGCCCCTGCCCTTCGTTGTCTTCCCACTTCAGCAGTTTGCGCGTTACAAAGCGATAGACCGGCTTACCGGTCGCAAACCAGGCCTCGCGTAACCAAGAGTGGCGCTTGAGCACCCGCCGCTCGACGGGAGTAAGGCATTGTGGGCAGTAGGTGCGCTTGTGCTTGAGCAGATGACGCAAATCCTCGCGCGCCAGCAGGCGCATCCAGGGGGCGCGTGGGCTGCCGCGCGTGGCGAGCTGAAAATCGATGATCGCCGGAGCGCCATCGTCCAACACCAGCCAGTTCGCTTCCTTGGCCAGGTCGTTGTGGGCCAAACCGCGCCGATGCAATAGCTGCAACAATTGCCGCGCACGCCGGAAATATGCCAAGTCACCGTGCGGCGGCCGCTGGTACATCGCCGCGCCGGCCATGTAACTGCGGTCGAGTCGGCAACCATCCCAACGCAGCAGTTGCGGTGTCGCCGCCAGACCGGCGACACGTTCGAGTCCCCGGGCTTCGCGCCGCGCCAGCCACCATGCCGGCAGGCGCAGCCACAACGGCACATGGCGCAGGTCGCGCCGCACGAACAGACCCTCGTCGTCGCGCATCAACGCGATCCGACCAAAACTGTCGGCCTTCAGGGCCTGAACTTCGATGGCGTCGAGGTCGGTGGTGGTGGTGCGTCGGGGCATCGCGCCAGTGTACGGAATCACTCGCCGCCGCGAGATGACATGCCCTGCTTGCCCCGACCCTGCGCGCCGACCATCGCGCCGTTAATGATCGGGCTGCCTATAATCGGCCGATGGAACCGGCCTGGATCGAAAGCGCGACCGCATGGATCGCAGAAAACCCTATCGCCGCCGGCGCTGTCATCTTCCTGATTGCCTTCTGTGATGCCCTCGTCATCGTCGGCATCGTGGTGCCGGCACTACCGCTGCTGTTCGCGGTTGGCGCGCTGGTCGGCCTGGGTCATGTCAACGGGCCGTATGCCCTGGCCTGCGCCACGCTGGGCGCCTTCATCGGCGATGGACTGAGCTACTGGGTCGGCTATCGCTGGGGCCCGCAACTGCGCAGCCGCTGGCCGTTTTCGCGCTACCCGCAATGGCTCGATCGCGGTGAGGCACTGTTCCGTCGCCACGGCAGCATGAGCATCGTGATCGCGCGATTCGTCGGCGCGGTGCGTCCGTTCGTGCCGGCGATCGCCGGCATGCTGCGCATGCCGATACGCCGCTACGCATTGCCGAGCCTGGCCGCCTGCCTGGTGTGGTCGCTGGCCTTCCTCGCTCCGGGCTGGGCGCTGGGCAAATCGTATGACGCCGTTGCCGCGGTCGCCGACCGGCTGGCGATCGTGCTCGCGGCGCTGGCGCTGACCATCGGCCTGGTCTGGGCGACCGTGCTCTACACGTGGCGGTGGTTCGCCGCCCACGCCGACAACCTGCTCGCCCGCGCCCTGCACTGGACCCGCCACCACCCGCACCTGGGGCGCTATGCGGCCGCGCTGATCGACCCGAACCGGCCCGAGTCAACATCGCTGTTGATGCTGGCGGTGTGCCTGCTGGGCATCAGCTGGGCGTGGTTCACACTGCTGGCAACCCTGCTCGCCAGCGGTGGGCCGCTCGCTCTGGATCATACGATCCATGCATTCATGTGGGGCCTGCGCAACCCGCTTGCCGACCGGCTGATGGCAGGACTGGCGAGCGTGGGCGATGCCACCGTTCTCGGCCCAGCCGCAGCTGTGGCGCTGGCTTACTTGATCTGGCGCAAGCGCTGGATGGCGGCGGCGCATTGGCTGGCGGCACTGGTGTTTGGCTTGGCCCTGACCTCACTGCTGGAAGCCGCGATCGACATGCCACGCCCGCCTACCGCGCCGGCTGGCTTCGGTTTCCCGTCGGTCGCGGTGACGATGTCCACGATCGTGTTCGGCTTCTTCGCCGTTCTGATCGCACGTGAGCTGCCTGGCCGCAAGCGGGTGTGGCCGTACCTGCTCGCCGGCATGGTCACGGCCGCTGTCGGTTTCGCCCGTCTGTACCTGGGGGCGCACTGGCCCAGCGACCTGGTCGGCGGCACGCTGTTCGGCATTCTCTGGCTGCTGGTTTTAGGTATCGCCTATCGACGCCATGTCGCGCGCTCGTTCTGGATGCGCCCGCTGGCATGGCTGTTCTATTCAACCTTCGTCATCGCCGCGTTGTGGCATGCACCGCGTTCGGCCGATGCGCTGCTGGCCAAGTTCGCTGCGGCGACGCCGCCAACAACGGCCATGACCCAAGACAAGTGGTGGCGACAGGGGTGGGCCGACTTGCCGGCGCAACGCAACGAACGCGACCAGCGCCGCCGCTGGCCGCTGGATCTGCAGGTGGCCGGCCCGCTGGCACCGTTGCAGGCGCGTCTGCAGGCCCGGGGCTGGCACGTGCAACGGCAGGCCAACTGGGTGGACACCGTTGGCCTGCTCGATGACGACAAGCCGATACAGCGGCAGCCGGTGCTACCGGCAACACTGGACGCTCAGGCAGAAGCACTGCTGATGCTGCGCGAGGGTGCCCACAAGGATGAGCAATTCGCGCTGCGGTTGTGGCCGGCGCCGGTACGGCTTGACGACGGCACACCACTATGGCTGGGCAGCACGCAGACGCTGCATCTGACCCAACCGCTGGGGGCGATCGCGTTGTGGCTGCCGGCCAGCGACGATGGCCACGCGCATGCGCTGGTCACCCAAGCGCTAGAGGGTCTGGAATCGAAACAGTCTGCACACCCCTCCGGTGCGACTCAGGTGCTGCGGGTGAAAACCGGCGACACGCCGTAGCCAGCCCGTGCTGTAACAAACCCAGGCCCGTCAGGGCAGCAGCACCAGCAACCGGTCCAACCGCTGGTGTGGATCGTCGAGTTGCAGCAGGGCCTGGCGTTGCGCGTCGTCCAGCGGCAACAGTTCGGCCAGGCGCCATGCGACCCATGCGGCGTCATCGAACTTCGCGTGCGGTGCCTTGGCATGCTCGCCACCGACCTGGTCGATGATCTGTTGCAGCAGCGTCGCCAGCAAGCCGTGCTGGGGACGCAGGTCGTCGTCGGGATCGGGATCGCACCAGCTCACGTCGGCGACCTGCAGGCCGTTGTCGCGCACACGCACTCTCAATACATGGAAACGGCGCACACCGCGCACGCGCAGGGTCAACAGGCCGTCATCGCCGCAGCCGAAATCCTCGATGACCGCCTCGGTACCGAATGCGGCCGCCGAGGCCGGCGCCCCCACTTCTTCACCCTGCATGATCAGGCAGATGCCGAAGCCCTGGCCTTTGCGACCACAATCGCGAATCAGATCAAGGTAGCGCGGCTCGAACACCCGCAACCCGACCGCGGCGCCGGGCAGCAGCACCGTATGCAGCGGGAACAGTCCCAGAGATTGGGTCGGGGCGTCATCTACCGGCATTGCTGCCAGTCTAGAACGAGCGGCCGGTAAGCAACATCACCAACCCCCCGATGCCTTGCCGTCAGCCGCTGTTGGACAGCGCAGCGAGGAAGCGGCGCGGTGCGCCGTCGAAGCCGCCGTTGGACATGAACACGACATGGTCGCCAGCCCGGACGCAGGTGTGCAACACCGCGATCAGGGCATCCGCATCCGCCACGGCAATGCCCTCGCCACGCAGCGTGGAAACCACCGTACTCGCATCCCAGGCCAGTTCGGGCCGGTGCAGAAACACCACCGCATCGGCAATGTCCAGCGACGGTGCCAACGCCTGTGCATGGGCTCCCAGCCGCATTGAATTACTGCGTGGTTCCATGGCGACGACGATGCGCGCAGAACCGATCTTCGCGCGCAGGCCGGCGAGCGTGGTCGCGATCGCAGTGGGATGGTGGGCAAAATCGTCATAGACGGTAACGCCCTGCGCCTGGCCGATGACCTCCATGCGACGCTTGACGCTGCGGAACTGCGCCAGCGCCGGCAGCACCGAAGCGATCTGGACACCGACGGCATGCGCCGTCGCCAACGCGGCCAGTGCATTCATCACGTTGTGGCGTCCGAGCAACGGCCAGCGCACTTCGCCGGCGTCAACGCCGTCATGGACGACGGCAAAGGCACTGCCGTCCTCTTTGATCATGCGCGCGGTCCAATTGAAGCGGGCGCTCGCTGTGGTGCGCTGGTCGGCATGACCCTGCGGTTGCGTTGACTTCATCGCCAGGCTGGCATCGAGGCCAAAGGTCTCCACCGGCGTCCAGCACCCCATGGCCAGCACCTCAGCGAGGTGGCGGTCCTCGCCGTTGACGATAAGGCAGCCACGGCGCGGCACGGTCCGCACCAGGTGGTGAAACTGGCGCTGGATCGCGGCGACGTCGGGGAAGATGTCGGCGTGGTCGTACTCGAGGTTGTTGAGGATCGCCACCAGCGGACGGTAGTGGACGAACTTGCTGCGCTTGTCGAAGAAGGCGGTGTCGTATTCGTCGGCCTCGACCACGAACTCGCGGCCGTGGCCAACCCGTGCCGACACGCCGAAGTCCTCGGCGACGCCGCCGATCAGGAAACCCGGCTCACGCCCAGCGGCCTGCAGCAGGTAGGTCAGGATGGTGGTGGTGGTGGTCTTGCCATGGGTGCCGGCAACGGCAAGCGTGTCGCGGCCCGGCAACAGGTTCTCGCTGAGCCATTGTGCGCCGGAGGTGTAATTGCGGCCGTCGTCGAGAACCTGCTCGACGGCGGTGTTGCCGCGCGAGAGCGCGTTACCGACGATGATCTGGTCGCAGTCGGTGGCGATGTGCTGCGGCTGGTAGTCCTGTTTGAGCACGATGCCGAGCTGCTCAAGCTGGGTCGACATTGGCGGATAGACGGCCTGGTCGCTGCCTTCGACTTCGTGACCGAGTTCGCGCGCCAGTGCCGCGACGCCGCCCATGAAGGTGCCGGCGATGCCCAGAATATGAATCTTCAAGATCAGTACGTCCTAAACGATCACAGCACACCAATACAAAGAAGAAGCCGCACGGCCATCACTCCCCCCTCTCCCACGCGCGGGAGAGGGCAAGGGGAGAGGGCAAGGCGTCTGGAAGCGCCTGACGAAGCCCGCCCCCCCTCTCCCTGGCCGCCTTCGGCGGCCGTCCCTCTCCCACAAGGGGAGAGGGGTAGAAACTCAGCCGACTTCCTTCGCCGGGACCAAGGCTTCGATGATGCGGTTGAATACATCATCCAGGCGGCCCACGCCATCGACCACGGTCAACTGGCCGTGCTGACGGTAGAACTCGATCACCGGCGCAGTCTGTTCGTTGTAGACCTGCAGGCGTGTACGCACCGATTCCGGGCTGTCGTCGGCGCGGCCTTCGGCCTTGGCACGGCCAGCGATGCGCTCGACCAGCATCTCGGTGGGTACGTCCAACTGCACGGCATAGTCCATCGGCTGGCCGATGCGGGTCAGCAGTTTATCCAGCGCGTCGGCCTGGGCCTGGTTGCGCGGGTAGCCGTCGAGAATGAAACCATCGCGGGTGTCGGGCCGCGAAAAGCGGTCCTCAAGCATGCCCAGCAAGATGGCATCACTGACCAGATTGCCCGAGGCCATCACTTCCTTGGCCTCCAGACCCAACTTGGTGCCGGTAGCCACTTCGGCACGCAGCAGGTCGCCGGTGGAAATATGCGGCACCTGCAGATGCTCCTTGAGGCGCGCAGCCTGCGTGCCCTTGCCGGAACCGGGCGCGCCCAGAAGTACCAATCGCATCAACATCACTCCTAGAACGGGAAAATTTTCTTCAATGATCTGTTACGGCCTGCGTAGTACTGGCGCCCCGGCTTTCGGGCGACTGCCTGTGGCGGCGCTTACACTCGCTCACAAACCCAGCCCCGCCGGATAAACGATGCGGTGAGCTTACCGCATCCCGGCCTGCTCCTGTCCCCACACTCCAGGAATGGAAATGTCCTCCGCAACCTTGCTTTACGCGCAATCTGGCGGTGTCACCGCCGTCATCAATGCCACCGCCGCAGGTGTTATCGAGGCCGCCCGCGCCCGTAAAGTCAAAGTGCTGGCCGCACGTAACGGTATCCTGGGCGCCCTGCGCGAAGACCTGATCGACACCTCGCGCGAGTCGGCCGCCGCGATCCGCGCCTTGGCGCATACCCCCGGCGGCGCCTTCGGCTCGTGCCGGGTCAAGCTCAAGTCACTGGACCAGGATCGCGCCCGCTACGAGCGTCTGCTGGACGTGTTCCGCGCCCACGATGTGCGCTGGTTCCTTTACAACGGTGGCAACGATTCGGCCGACACCGCGCTCAAGGTCTCGCAGCTGGCGACCGAGTTCGGCTACCCGCTGACCTGCATCGGCGTGCCCAAGACGGTCGACAACGACCTGGCCGTCACCGACTGCTGCCCCGGCTTCGGCTCGGCCGCCAAGTACACCGCGGTCTCGGTGCGCGAGTGCGCACTGGATGTCGCGGCGATGGCCGACACCTCGACCAAGGTGTTCGTCTACGAAGCGATGGGGCGCCACGCCGGCTGGCTGGCAGCGGCATCTGGACTGGCTGGGCAAGGTGCCGACGATGCACCAC
>WWPM01005046.1:0-12844 GCA_023279145.1 Glomeris maerens | reverse complement strand
GCTTCCCCGACCTGCCGATCATCCTGCTGACCGCGTGGACGCAGTTGGAGTCCGCGGTCGCGCTGGTCAAGGCCGGTGCCGCCGACTACCTGGGCAAACCGTGGGACGACCACAAGCTGATGACCGCGGTGACCAACCTGCTCGAACTGGGCGAGGCCAACCGCGCCCTGGCCGAGCATCGCGCCGAAGAACGCCGACGCCGACGCGAACTCGAACGCGACTACGACCTGCGCGGCATTGTCTTCGACGACCCCGCCAGCGAGCGCCTGATCAGCCTGGCCTGCCATGTCGCCCGCGCCAACGTGCCGGTGCTGGTCAGCGGCCCCAACGGTGCCGGCAAGGAGCGCATCGCCGAGATCATCCAGGCCAATTCCTCGGTTCGCAGCGGCCCGTTCGTCACGCTCAATTGCGGCGCGTTGCCGTCTGAGCTGATCGAGGCCGAACTGTTCGGCGCCGACGCTGGGGCCTACACCGGCGCCAACAAGTCGCGCGAGGGCAAGTTCGAGGCCGCCGACGGCGGCACCTTGCTGCTCGACGAAATCGGCAACCTGCCGCCGGCCGGGCAGATGAAACTGCTGCGCGTGCTCGAGACCGGCCGCTTCCAGCGCCTGGGCTCCAACCGCGAACGACAGGTGGACGTGCGCGTGATTGCCGCCACCAACGCCGACCTGCCGGCAATGATCCGCACCGGCGCATTCCGCGAAGATCTCTACTACCGTCTCAATGTGATCGAATTGCACGTGCCGCCATTGGCGGAGCGGCGCGGTGACATCCTGCCGCTGGCCGAACATTTCCTCCAGGGACGCCGCCAGCTCGGCGAAGCCGCGCGCTCGGCACTGCTGCGCCATCCATGGCCGGGCAACGTGCGCGAGATGAAGAATGCCATCCAGCGCGCACTGCTGCTCGGACAGTCCGAATACATCGAACCGGAGCAACTTGGCCTGCCGCCTGCACCGCCATCACCATCACCACGACCGCATGATGACGACGGAATCGGCCGCAATGCGATCGAAGCGGCGATGCGCCGCAACGGGGGCGTGTTGAGCCAGGCCGCCACCGAACTGGGCCTCAGCCGTCAGGCGCTGTATCGGCGCCTGGAAAAGCTGGGCATTCCACGCTGACATCATGCACCCGGTATCGCACCGTTTTTCCCTGACCGGCAAGCTGGCCTTGCTGCTGTTTGTATTCGCACTGGTGGCGACCGCCGCCACTGCCTTTCTGCACAACCTGTTCGACAACCTGACATTGGCCGCCTGTCTTTCGTCGCTGCTGTGCGCAGTGCTGGCTCCATGGCTCGCACATCGCTATCTGGCCCGGCAATTGAGCCTGTTCCGCGCCCTCTCCGGCTCGGTCGCCAGTTTCCGCGATGGCGATTTCAGTTTCAGCCTGGCACGCCGCTCGAACGACGAACTCGACGACCTGGTCGCCGCGCACAACGAATTGGGCAACGTGCTTCGGCAGGAGCGGCAATCGCTGTTCCAGCGCGAGCTGCTGCTCGATACGGTGGTGCAGAACACGCCCACCGCGCTGGTGCTGACCGAGCCGGGCAGTGCGATCGTGTACGCCAATCTGGCCGCGCGGCAGCTGTTCAACGACGGCCGCAAGATCGAGGGCATGCGTTTCGCCCAACTGGTCGAGCGCACGCCGGCCCCGCTGCGCGAAGCACTGGGTGAAGGCCGCGACCGGCTCTTCACCTTCGAATACGGCGGCCAGGAAGAGACTTACCACCTTGCCCGCCGCGAGTTCCATCTCAACGGCCGCGTGCATGCGCTGTTCCTGTTCAAGCGCCTGACCGCCGAACTCAACCGCCAGGAAGTGGCAACCTGGAAGAAGGTCATCCGCGTGATCAGCCACGAGCTCAACAACTCGCTGGCGCCGATCACCTCGCTCGCCCATTCCGGTGCCGAGCTGCTTCGCCGCGAGGACTACAGCAAGCTCGACCGCATCTTCGACACCATCGAAGAGCGCGCGCGTCACCTGCACGGCTTCCTGCGCGCCTATTCCAGCGTCGCCAAACTGCCGGTTCCCGAGCTGGAGACGATCCAGTGGTCGCCGTTCCTGCTGCGCCTGCAACAGCACTATGCGTTCGAGCTGGACGGCAGTCCGCCGGAGACCCCGGTGCGGTTCGACCCGGCGCAGATCGAGCAGGCGTTGATCAACATGCTCAAGAACGCGCACGAATCGGGCTCGTCGCCGCAACAGGTCACGCTGGCCGTACACCAGATCGGTCACATGGTGCGCATGGACGTGGGCGACCGCGGACCGGGCATGTCGGAAACGGTATTGGCCAATGCCCTGGTGCCGTTCTACTCGACCAAGCGCACCGGCAGCGGCTTGGGGCTGGCGCTGGCACGCGAGATCGCAGAAGCACATGGCGGCCGTATCGCACTGGCCAATCGCGCCGGCGGCGGGCTGACGGTGAGCCTGACGCTACCTGTGCAGTGATGCATGCCGTGCACAGCACAGGCGATAACCACTGTCAGACGCGCCCGTTTTGGGTTGAAGTTGCTTTTCTGGGCCACCGTGGCCCGCACTTGATCGAGCGCATGACGCAACGGCTCCAACAATTCCATCGCTTTGGCCGTAGGCGTCATGCCTCGCTGCGCCCACCCCCGATGGCAGCCTGACCTTTGCCATCTATCTGCCTGCTGACATCCCCATGCCATTCGTCGCCCCACTCACCGCAACCGGCCCAGCAGTGCTGGAAGTGTTCGACCACCCAGACAGATACGCCAACAAGTCCTTGCCGGTGATCGGCGAGATCCTGACAGCACAGCAGATGGTGAACACATTCGTTCGTGTGTCGGGAAAGAAAGCGCATTACGCATCGGCTTACACGCGCGAGGAATTGCTGCGGCACTTCCCCGCATTCGCAGCCAATGAATTTCTCGTGCGCGAGCTGGTGGGCATAGTCGAGTACGCCGTTGAATACAGCTACTACGCGCCCGAACGCGATAGGGAGTGGAGCCGAAGAATCGATCCTGGTGCACTCACCTGGGAGCAGTTCCTTCTGCGCAACAAATGGCAGGACGAACTGATGAGCTATGGCGCTTCGGGGTAATAGCAGCGGCATGGCTCTTCGGTGAGTGCTGCCTGCCGCAACGGCAAAGGATCCCGGCGTTCGCCGGGATGGACCCGGCAGGCGCCAATGCTAGCCGCTGCGCTTCTTGAACAGAAGCGCAGACACACCCAGCATGATCACCGTCGGCAGCAGATAAGCGATGCGGTAGTCGAACTTGTACACCGTCGCCAGCTTCACGAACTGTGTCTGCAGCAACCAGAAGCCCAGCGCGAATACGATACCGATGAACAAACGCTTGCCCATGCCGCCACTGCGCAACGTGCCGAACGAAAACGGTACCGCCGCCAGGCACAACGCCAGCACGTTGATCGAATAGAACCATCGGCCCCAGTAGTGCTCCTGGAACTCCGACGCATCCAGACCGTTGCGCTGACGGTACTGGATGGCGGTGCGCAGATTCATGGCCGAAAGATAACGCGGCCGCTCCGTGCCTGCCGACAGCGCGACCGAATCGAGTTGCGAGTCCCAGCGCTCCTGCGCCACCTGTTCGCGACGCACCGAACGGGCATCGAAATACGTCCGCGTCACATCGCGCAGCAGCCAGCCACCGGGACGGTGTTCGGCTGTCTTCACGTAAGCCAGCGACTTCAGCCGGCCATCGTCAGCGAACTGGTACAACGTGACATCGCTCAGTTCCAGCCAGTGATCACCGCCGAGTTCACGTTCCTGGCCAGCTCCGGCATTGAGGATGGTCTCACCCTCGCGCGCCCATACGCCGTTGTACTGCGCGACCACCGTATTACCGGACTTCGCTGCCGCCTTGAGGGCATCGGCGCGCTGCTGTGTCCACGGCGACAGGCTCTCGCCGCTCAACACCATCAGCGCGGTGAGGATCGCCAACGCACCGGCAACGGCCAGGCAGAGGCGGCGACGCGACAGGCCAGCCGCACGCAACGCGGTCAATTCGGAGGTCGCCGCCAGTTGCCCCAGTGCCATCAGCGAGCCGATCACCGCCGCATACGGAAACAGGTAGTACATGCGTCGCGGCACGCTCAGGCCAATGTAGAGGAAGGCTTCGCTCAGGCCATACTTGCCCTTGCCGATGTCGCCGAACTCACTCACCAGGGCCAGCATCACGTCCAGGCCGCCCAGCACCGCCCAGGTCAGCAACACTGTGCCAAGCACGGCCTTGCCTACATACATATCGTGGATACGGGGAAGCAGCCTCATGACGTCACCCCCGCAAACGCCTGCCGTGGCCGCCCAAGACTGCCATCACTGAAGTACATCCAGCCCGCCACGGCCATCACCGGCAGCACCAACCACCACAGGCCCAGCCATATGGCGATCTTGCCGCTTTCCAGCCAGCCCAGACCGGCGGTCATCAGGTTCTGGCCGATCAGATAGGCTAAAAAGCCGATCAATATCCGGCCATAGCGCGCCTGTCGCGGCGTGCTGCGCGCAAGTGGCACCGCCATCAGGGCGAACGCCAACGCCAGCAACGGCGGCGCCAAGCGGTAATGCAACTGGGCTCTGGCCTCGCGCCGATCGTCACCGAGCAGGGCCAGGGTCGTCTGCATTTCCGGCGCGTTGGGGTCGAACTTGAGCTCGTTGGCCGGCAACAGGATCTGGTTGCTGGCGTAGCGCAGCAAGCGGAAGTCCTTGGCGCCGGCCCGCTCGCCTTGGATCTGGAAGCCACCGGAGAGGGTCAGGTAGCGGTTGCCGGCCGGGTCGACCTTCAGCTCGCCCGTCTTGGACGTGGTCACGTCGATCCTGCCATCCTCGGCAACACGGTATACGAACACATGCTGCAACTGGCTGCCGTCCTCGGACATGTTGGCCACATAGATGATGCCGCCATTGTTGGGGACACCGAAGAAGGCGCCCGGCTCCAGGCCGGCCATCAACAGGTTACGGTTGGCATCGTTGATCATCTGCTTGGACAGCCGGTCCGACCATGGCCCCAGCCACAGCGAACAGGCCGCCACGACCAGCACCAGCGGCCCGATTACCAGCATCAACGGCTTGAGCATGCGCCTGGGGCCGATGCCGATGGAGGCGATGACCGGCATTTCCGAATCTCGATACAGACGTCCAACCGCCATCATCAAACCCAGCATCAGCGCCAGTGGCAGGATCAACGGCAGCCACTTGATCAGCACCAAGCCCAGTTGCGCCAGCATCAGACCGGCCGGAACGCGGCCGCCGGCAATGTCCTTGAGCACATCGGTGAAAACGCCGCCAACGGCGACGATCAGCAACACCACCGTGGTGGCGAAGGTGGACTGGGCGAATTCACTCAGCAGGTAACGGTCAAGCTTGGGCATCAATTTGGGCTTCGGGGCGGCTTGATCTGGGAAGTTGATCTAAAATCAGAGGTTCGTCCGAGGGCGTCAGGTGGCTGCGCGAAGCGCGGCCGGGGAAATTGCATCCCCCTCACAGCTGCTCGATTGTACGGAGTTTGGTTGGACCTCGGCCCGCGTTTATAACGAAACTCCTTTTTTGACTGCCCTGGAAATCTGTTGGATGACCCTCGAATTCGACCTGAACCGCGACGCGCCCGCCACCGTCCCCAGTGACTGCATTGTCGTCGGCGCCTTCGCCGACAACAGCCTCACCCCCGCAGGTAAGACTCTGGACGAGGCCTGCGGCGGTCGTCTGACGGCCCTGCTCGAGCGCGGCGACGCCAGCGGCAAGACCGGCAAGATCTCCGTGCTGCACGACCTTCCGCACATCAGCGCGCCGCGCGTGCTGGTGATCGGCCTGGGCGATGCCGGCAAGTTCGGCGTGCCGCAATACCTCAAGGCGGTCGGCGACGCCGCCCGTGCGCTGCGTAATGGCCCGGTTGCCAATGCCGTGTTCACCCTGTCGGAAGTGCCGGTGATCGGCCGCGACAACGCCTGGGCGATCCGCCAGGCCGCCATCGCCGCTGACCACGCCTGCTACCGCTACACCGCCACACTCAGCAAGAAGAAGGACGAGCAGGGCCTGCGCAAGCTCAGCATCCACGGTGACGACGCTGTCGCATTGGCTCACGGCCAAGCCATCGCCGCAGGCGTGCAGTTCTCGCGCGAGCTGGGCAACCTGCCACCGAACGTCTGCAACCCAGCCTACCTGGCGCAACAGGCGCAGGAATTCGCCGGCCGTTTCGACACCGCCTCGTGCGAGGTCCTCGACGTGGCGCAGATGACCGAACTGGGCATGGACTCGCTGCTCGCGGTCGGCCGCGGCTCGGCCAATCCGCCCAAGCTCATCGTCCTCAAGTACAGCAACGGCGGCGACGCCAAGCCCTATGTGCTGGTCGGCAAGGGCATCACCTTCGACACGGGTGGCATCAACCTCAAGACCCAGGGCGGCATCGAGGAGATGAAGTACGACATGTGCGGTGGCGCCACCGTCATGGGCACCTTCGTCGCGGCCGTCGGCATGCAGTTGCCGGTCAACCTGATCGTCATCGTGCCGGCCGTGGAGAACATGCCTGACGCCGACGCCTATCGCCCGTCCGACGTGCTCACCAGCATGTCCGGCAAGACCATCGAAGTGGGCAACACCGACGCCGAAGGCCGCCTGATCCTGTGCGACGCGCTGACCTATGCGCAGCGTTTCGAGCCGCAGGCGCTGGTCGACGTCGCCACGCTCACCGGCGCCTGCATGGTCGCCCTGGGCAAGTTCGCCTCGGGCCTGATGAGCAAGCACGACGACCTCGCCGCCGAACTCATCGATGCCGGCGAGAACGTCTTCGACCGCGCCTGGCGCCTGCCGCTGTGGGACGAGTACCAGACCCTGCTGGAATCCAGCTTCGCCGACGTCTACAACATCGGCGGCCGCTGGGCCGGTGCGATCACCGCCGGCTGCTTCCTCGGCCGTTTCGCCGAAGGCCAGCGCTGGGCGCACCTGGACATCGCCGGCAGCGCATCGGACGAAGGCAAGCGCGGCATGGCCACCGGCCGTCCGGTTGGCCTGCTGAGCCAGTGGCTGCTGGACCGGGCGGCCTGAGCGCGTGGCGCGCGCCGATTTCTACCTGATCCAGAAAGAGCGGTTTCGCGAGGAACCGCTGTTGCTGGTGTGCGAACTGGCGCGCAAGGCGCACGACGCCAACCTGTGGACGCTGGTGCTGGCACGCGACGACGAACAGGCGCAGCGCCTGGACGAGTTGCTGTGGGAGTTCGACGAGGACGCCTACATCCCGCACCAGATTGCCGGTGACGACGAGGACGCGTTGGCACCGGTATTGATCGCTGTGCCCGATTCGGACACGCCGCTGCGACCGGTGGTGATCAATCTGCGCGACGAACCGGTGGCGGGCAGCTTCGAGCGCGTGCTCGAAGTGGTGCCCGCCGACGACAGCGCACGCGGCCCGTTGCGCGAGCGCTGGAAGCAGTACCAGGCCCGCGGGCTGGATCTGAAGAAGCACGATATGTAATGCCTCGTCACAGCGGCCCCGTCACCGCGCCTCACCCCGTCATCCCCGCGAAGGCGGGGACCCAGCGACTTTGATGCTTTCCCGGCAACGAGTTCGCTTGACGGCAAAACCTGAAGACGCTGGATCCCCGCCTTCGCGGGGATGACGGCAAAAAAAGAAGCAAAGCAACCATGACCGACACCCTCGCCTCCAGCTACGACCCCAAGCAGTTCGAAACCCGCCTGTACCAGGAGTGGGAATCCAGCGGCGTGTTCAAGCCCAGCGGCAAGGGCGAGCCGTATTCGATCCTGCTGCCGCCGCCGAACGTCACCGGCACGCTGCACATGGGCCACGCGTTCCAGCACACACTGATGGACGCGCTGATCCGCTACCACCGCATGCGCGGCTACGACACACTGTGGCAGATGGGCACCGACCACGCGGGTATCGCGACGGAAATGGTCGTCTCGCGCAACCTCGCCGTCGAAGGCAAGGGCGAAACGCGCGACTCACTCGGCCGCGACGGCTTTATCGCCAAGGTGTGGGAGTGGAAGCAGCAGTCCGGCGACACCATCGAGAAGCAGATGCGCCGCATCGGCGCGTCCGGCGACTGGTCGCGCAGCGTCTTCACGATGGATCCGATGGCCGCCGACGCGGTGATCGAGGCCTTCGTTCGCCTGTACGAGGACGGCCTGATCTATCGCGGCCAGCGCCTGGTCAACTGGGACCCGGTGCTGAAGACGGCGATCTCCGATCTTGAAGTCGTCAACGAAGAGGAAGACGGCTTCCTGTGGTCGATCAGCTATCCGCTGACCGATGGCAGCGGCGAGCTCACCGTCGCGACGACGCGCCCGGAAACCATGCTCGGCGACGTCGCCGTGATGGTGCATCCGCTGGACGAACGTTACACCCACCTCATCGGCAAGACCGTCACGCTGCCACTCACGGGGCGCGAAATCCCGGTGATCGCCGACGACTACGTCGATCGCGAATTCGGCACCGGCGTGGTGAAGGTCACGCCCGCGCACGACTTCAACGACTACGCCGTCGGCCAGCGCCACAACCTGACGCTGATCAATATCTTCACCCCGCTCGCGGCGGTGAACGACAACGCGCCGGAAAAATACCGCGGTCTGGATCGCTACGAAGCGCGCAAGGTCGTGCTCGCCGATTTGGAAGCCGAAGGCCGCCTGGTCGAGACCACGCCGCACAAGCTGCAGGTGCCGCGCGGCGATCGCACCGGTCAGGTGATCGAGCCGTACCTGACCGACCAGTGGTTCGTGAAGATGGACGGCCTGGCCGCACGCGGCCTGGAACTGGCCGGCGGTGTCGATGGAAAGTCCGGCGACGTCAAATTCGTCCCCGCGAACTGGATCAACACCTATCGCCACTGGATGGAAAACATCCAGGACTGGTGCATCAGCCGGCAGCTGTGGTGGGGCCACCGCATCCCGGCGTGGTACGACGACGAAGGCAACATCTACGTCGGCCGCACCGAGGATGAAGTGCGCGCCAAGCACGGCTTCGCCGTGGGCACGACACTCTCGCAGGACAGCGACGTGCTGGAGACGTGGTTCTCCTCGCAGCTGTGGCCGTTCTCGACGATGGGCTGGCCGAACGAGCAGGCCATGGCCGAACGCGGTTTCGATCGCTACGTGCCGTCGAGCGTGCTGGTCACCGGTTTCGACATCATCTTTTTCTGGGTCGCGCGCATGATCATGGCGACCGACCAGTTCACCGGCCGCGTGCCGTTCCGCAACGTGTACGTCACCGGCCTGATTCGCGATTCGCACGGCCAGAAGATGTCCAAGTCCAAGGGCAACGTGCTCGATCCGCTGGACCTGATCGACGGCATCACGCTTGACAACCTCGTCGCCAAGCGCACCGGCGGCCTGATGCAGCCGAAGATGGCGGAGAAGATCGAGAAGGCCACGCGCAAGGAATTCCCGGAAGGCATTCCCGCCTTCGGCGCCGACGCGCTGCGCTTCACCATCGCCGCGCTCGCCACGCATGGCCGCGACATCAAGTTCGATCTCGGCCGTGCCGAGGGCTACAAGAATTTCTGCAACAAGCTGTGGAATGCCACGCGTTTCGTGCTGATGAACACCGAGGGCGCGCAGTTCACCGGCGCGCCTATGCCTGCGACCGACCCGGAGCGCTGGATCCTCTCGCGTCTGGCGAAGGTCGCCGCCGAGTCCGAACAGCATTTCGCCGGCTACCGCTTCGACCTGCTTTCGCAGGCGCTGTACGAGTTCGCATGGAACGAGTTCTGCGATTGGTTCGTCGAACTCGCCAAGCCCGCGCTCCAAGGCGACGATGCGATTGCTGCGAGCAGCACGCGCCACACGCTGCTGTTCGTGCTCGAACGCCTGCTGTCGCTGCTGCACCCGCTGATTCCGTTCGTGACGGAAGAACTGTGGCAGCAGGTCGCGCGCAAGCTCGGCATCACCGAACAGACAATCATGCTGCGCCCGTATCCGCAGGCATCCGAATTCGCCGGCCAGGATTACACCGCCGCCGAAGGCGATGTCGAATGGCTGATGGCAATGGTCACGTCGCTGCGCAGGATCCGCAGCGAGCTCAACGTCGCACCGTCGAAGGCCGTGCCGCTGCTGCTCGACGATGCGGGCGCGAGCGATCGCGAACGCACGCTGCGCTTTGACTCGCAGCTGCGCTTCCTGACGCGACTGGACGGCATCACGATCCTCGACGATGCGAACGCCGCGCCGGCCGCCGCCACCGCTGTCGTGGGCGAGATGAAGCTGCTGGTGCCGCTGGAAGGCCTCGTCGACCTGGGCGCGGAACGCATGCGCCTGGACAAGGAACTCAAGCGCGTCGAAGGCGAGATCGCCAAATGCCACAACAAGCTGGCGAGCGACACGTTCGTCGCCAATGCGCCGCCGGCCGTGGTCAAACAAGAGCGCAAGCGCTTGGCCGACTGGAACCTGCAGCGCGATGCGCTGGCGGTGCAGCGGGCCAAGCTGGGCTGAGCGTCACTGCGGGACGGACAGCCCGGGTCGGTGTGCCCGGGCTACTGCGGCGGCAACAGCTCGATCGCCATCACCAGCGCATCCTCGCGACCGGTGCGCGCCGGGTAATAGCGCGGTCGGCGGCCGATCTCGTTGAAACCTTCGGAATGGTAGAGCTCAATCGCCCCGCCATTGGAGGGCCGCACTTCCAGAAACACGCGCATCGCGCCGCGATCGCACGCGATGCGCATCATCGCCCGCAGCAGGCGGCGGCCATGGCCATGCCCCTGGTGTGCCGGATCGATACAGATATTGAGCACATGCGCCTCGCCGGCCGCGATGCTCATCAGAAAGTAACCGACGACCTCGCCAGCGTCCTGCAGCAGCCAAGCCGGGTAGTCGGCACGCAGGCAGTCGCGAAAGATGCCGACTGTCCACGGAAACTCATAAGCGCGGATCTCGACCGCATGCACTGCATCGAGGTCGTCCTCGCGCATGAGCCGCAGTACGCCAGCGGGCGACGCCTGGCCGGTTTCGGCGGCCAGCGCACTCACCTTGCACCACCCCGTCGGCGCAAGGCACGCAGATGGGGCCACAGCGCACGCTTGGCGGCGGCATTGCCACGCAGTGAGGCGAGATCGGCAATCAGGACAGCCACGTCCGCATCGCCGCTGTCGCGGTTGGCCGCATGCAGTACGGCCTGCAACAGGCGATCGGCTCGGGCCGGTTCGCGCGGTGCCAGTTGCGACCCAAGCAGCCGCACCTGCGCAGCCTTGCTTTTGAGCAGTGCCGCCGCTTCACGCCGGGCATCGGCGGCAGGAGCATCCCGCGCACTGACGGGGGCCTGCGAGGATTCGATCGACTGCGCGCCACCCAGCGCCCACACTTGGTGCCCCATCGCCTGCAGCCATTCGCGCTGCTGCGGGCTCCATGGCGCGCTCATGCGCCCGTCTCCGGTGCGGCGGCCGGGCCACGCAGCTTGCGGTACGCCGCATAGATCGGGCCAGACAACGCATACAGGCCACCGATTACCAGCAGCACCCGTGGTGGGTCGATGGCGATGGCTACCAGCACCGCCAATACTGCCACAATCGCCAGAAACGGCACGCGGTCGTGGCGCGGGCCACCGCCCTTGAAGCTGAAATAGCGTAGGCGGCTGACCATCAGCAGGCCGGCGATCACGGTCACCGCAAGCGCGATATAGCGCAACTGCTCGCCGCTGTAGCCCATGTCGTCACAGGTCCACACAAAGCTGGCCACCAGCCCTGCCGCCGCCGGGCTGGCCAGGCCGATGAACCAGCGCTTGTCGACCTGCCCGACCTGCGAATTGAAACGGGCCAGGCGCAGCGCTGCGCAGGCGGCATACAGGAAAGCCGCGACCCAACCGATTTTGCCGGGAATCGGCCCGTCGAGCCGGGTCGCCGACAGCGCCCAGTGGTACATCACCAGCGCCGGGGCCAGGCCAAAGCTGACCAGGTCGGCCAGCGAGTCGTACTGCACCCCAAACTCGCTCTGGGTGTTGGTCAGGCGCGCCACGCGGCCGTCCAGGCCGTCGAGGATGCCGGCAACGAACACGGCGATGCAGGCATCGTCGAAACGGCCCTGGGTCGCGGCAATGATCGCGTAGAAACCGGCAAACAGGCCGCCGGTGGTGAACAAGTTCGGCAGCAGGTAGATGCCGCGAACACGTGGCCTTGGGGTTTGTTGCAATGGGTCCATGTTTGGAAGTGTAGCGCTTGCCTGCGCCTCGGCGCGGTGATGCAATCGGGACCTCTTCCGCTCCCAACCGCCTGGAGCCGCCATGCCACGCCAGTCCTTGCATCTGCTGCCCATCCTCATCGCCGGCTTGTGCCTGGCGGTCACCCTGCCCGTCAGCGCAACCAAGGTGTACCAGTGGAAAGATGCCCAGGGCGTCACCCACTACGCCGATGCGCCTCCAGCGGGTCAGGAGTACAGGAACCGCGGGCAATATCAGGACACCCGTGAACCGGCGCCCGCTGCCGCCGCCAAACCGGTGGTCAATTCCAACTGCAGCAACGCCCGCGCCAACCTGACCGTGCTCCAGGGGAGCCAGCCGGTCGCCATCGACGAGGACAAGGACGGCAAGCCCGACCGCAACCTCAGCGACAGCGAGCGCGCCAACCGCACCCAATTGGCGCAGGCGCAGATCAAGACCTATTGCGAAACCGATACCGTCGCCAGCGGTGGTTGATCCCTGCATCGCCGCCAATCCCGGCACTGGACCTGCGCATGGCAAAATGGCTGCTTCCCTACGTCCGAAGCCGAGCCGATGCGCCTGTCGCAGTTCCACCTCCACACCAGCAAGGAAACGCCCGCCGAGGCTGAGATCGTCAGCCACAAGCTGATGCTCAAGGCCGGCATGATCCGCAAGCTCGCCGCTGGCCTGTACACGTGGTCGCCGCTGGGCCTGCGCGTGCTGCGCAAGGTGGA
>WWPM01005037.1:0-17902 GCA_023279145.1 Glomeris maerens | reverse complement strand
GCTGATTGCCTCGGCCACGATGACCGCGGGCCCCGTTTCCAGGGGCATCTTGCCGAACAGCAGCGGCTGGCCGTCGTCGAAGTCGGTCAACTGCGCCAGTGTCCTGGACGGATCACCGGCGAGGGCTTCGAGCACGGCGAGATAACGATCGCGCAACAACGCGGCGGTGTCGTCGAGGAAGATGTCGGCGTTGTAGATGAAGCCATCCGACAGGCCGTTGTCCTGCTCGACGAACCACAGGCCCAGATCCTGGGTCGACGCGGTCTGCAACACCGGATAGCGCTCGTGCCGCAACGGCCCCCAGTCGCACATGCGCTGGCGGATGTCCTGGAACGAAAACAGCGCGTGGTAAAGCACCGCCCCACCCTCGCGGCTGCGCACGCTCAACTCGCGGACCAGATCCTCCAGGCGGATGTCGGGGTGGGCGAAGCTGTCGAGCACCACCTCCTTGACCTGCTTCACCGCCTGGGCAAACGTCAGGGTCAGATCCATCTCCATGCGCAACGGCAGCAGGCTGGTGAAATACCCCATGAGGTGCTCGACCTCGGCCGTATTGCGGCCACGCACCGGTGTGCCGACGATCAGTTCACGCAGGCCCGAAGTACGGCTGATAAGGGCGAAGTACGCCGTCAGCAGCACCATATAGAGCGTCGCATCGACCTTGAGCGCGCTGTCGTGCAGCTTCTGCGTGGTTGCCTCCGACACCGCGATGCGATGAGTCACCCCACGCCCGGACATGCCCGGGCGACGCGGCATGTCGGTCGGCAGCGCGGCCATGCTCTGTCCAGCAGCGCCCTGCCCCACATGGCTCAGGCGCTCGCGCCAGAACGCCAGTTGCCTGGCGTACTGCGGCCCCTGCAACCATTGCCGGTGCCAGACGGAAAAATCCAAGTACGACACCGGCAACGGCGGCAGAGACGGCTCACGCTGCTCCAGTTGCGCGGCATAAAGCTCGGCCATGTCGGCGTACATCAAGTCGAACGACCAGCCGTCCCAGATCAAGTGATGGGTCATGAAGAACCACACGTGCTCGTCAGGCCCGAGGCGGAACAGCCGCGAACGGATCAACGGCGAATGGTCCAGCTGGAACGGCGTCTGGATCATCACGTCCATGCGCCGCGACACTTCCTTGTCACGCTGGTCCGCGGCGAAGCTGTCCACCTCCTCAACGTCGGTGATGTCCAGATCCACCCAGTCGTGAACGATCTGCACCGGTTCACCGTCGACGATGCCGATGGTCGTGCGCAGCGCGCTCTGGCGTTGGATCATCGCAGTCACGGCACACTGGAAGGCAGCCACGTCCAGCGGGCCGCGCAGACGATGCGCCGATGGCGTGTTGTAAGTTATCTGCCCTGGATTGAACTGCTCCAGCAGGTACAAACGCTCCTGCATCACCGACATCGGCCCGTGCGACTGATCGGCCAGCGCCACGATGGGGTCGCGCACGGGCGCTGCCTCGCCTTGGTGTGCACTGACCAAGCGTGCCAGGCCAGCCACGGTCGGGCCATCGAACAAGGCACGCAACGACAGCGAGAGGCCCAGCTCCTTATTGATGCGCGAGGTCAGTTGCGCCGCCAGCAACGAGTGGCCGCCGAGCGAAAAAAAGTCGTCATCCACGCCCACCTCACTCACGCCCAGAACCTGCGCCATGGCCTGCGCAATCGACTGTTCCAGCGCATTGCGCGGTGCCACGCGCTCACCGTCATGCTTGACCGCCATGTCCGGCACCGGCAGCGAGTTCCGGTCGACCTTGCCGTTGGGCAGCAACGGGATCGCATCGAGGAACACGATGTGCTGCGGAATCATGTAATCGGGCAGCGAAGACTTCAGGTACGACACCAGCACGGCTTCCTCCAACACGGTGCCGGGCGTGGGCTGCGGCACCGCGTACGCCACCAGACGCATGTCGCCTGGGCGGTCCTCGCGGGCGACGACGACCGTGCGCGCCACCTGTGGATGCACGGCGAGCAGTGCTTCGATCTCGCCCAGTTCGATGCGATAACCGCGCACCTTGACCTGAAAGTCGAGACGCCCCATGTGCTCCAGCACGCCGTCCGCGCGCCAACGGCCACGGTCGCCGGTGCGATACAGCAGCGGTGGCGGCACCGGTGCCGTCACCGTCCACCCGGGATCGGCAACGAAGCGTTCGCCAGTCAGTTCGGGGCGATTGAGATAGCCCTGCGTGACACCATCGCCACCGATCCATATCTCACCGGGCACGCCCAGCGGGCACAGCTCGCCGCGCGGGTCGAGAATCCAGACCTGGGTGTTGGCGATCGGCCGGCCGATGTGAATATCCATCGGCTGCCCGGGTGCCGGTGCGAGGATGCGCGCGCAGGTCGACCACACCGTGGTCTCGGTCGGCCCATAGACATTCCACAGCGTGCCGCAGCGTGGCAGCAGTTGCGTCGCCAGATCGACCGGCAGCGCCTCGCCGCCGCACAGTATCTTGAACGACGCATCGCCCTTCCATTCGGCCTCCAGCAGCAGGCGCCACGAGGCCGGCGTGGCCTGCATCACCGTGGCCCGGCTGCGCTTGAGCAGCGCCGCCAGGGCGACACCGTCGGCGGCGGTGACGCGATCGGCCAGGATCACCTCGGCCCCCACACTCAACGGCAGCAGCAGCTCGAGCACGGCGATGTCGAACGACAACGTGGTCACGGCAACCAGGCGGTCGTCGATACCCAGACCGGGCTCCTCACGCATGCTGGTAAGGAAGTTGCTCACCGCGCGATGCGGCACCTGCACGCCCTTGGGACGCCCGGTCGAACCGGAGGTGTAGATCACATACGCAATCGACTCGGCCTGCGCGGCGCCATCATCGCGGCCGATGGGCGTGGCCGGCAGCGCATCGAGTTCGTCGCGCAGCAGGTCGAGCGCGAGCACCGGGCGGCCGCGCAGGTCGAATTTGCCTGCGTGCGGCTGGGTGGTCAGCAACGCGGCAAGGCCGGCATCGCCGGCCATGTAGGCCAGCCGTTCGGCCGGGAAGGCCGGGTCCAGCGGCACGTAACCGGCGCCGCTCTTGAGCACGCCGAGCAGGCCGGCAAGCATGTCGACGCCACGGTCGAGCACCAAGCCGACCAGGGCACCGCGATGGACACCGCGCGCGCGCAACAGGTGGGCGATGCGATTGGCGCGCGCCTCCAGCCCGGCGTAGCTCATGGCCTGGTCATTGCAGCGCACGGCGATGCGGTCAGGCGTGCGCTCGCACTGCCACTCGAAGAACTCGTGCATGCGGCATTCGCGGTCGAATGGCGTCACCGCTGGCTGCAAGGCCAGCAATTGCGCGTATGCGCGCTCCGACACCAGCGGCAATTGGCCGCAAGCCATGTCCGGCCGTGCCACGGCCGAGCGCAGCAGGGTTTCATAGGCGCCCAGCCAACGGCGCACGGTCTGATGGTCGAACAGATCGGTGTTGTACTGGCACTCCAGGCGCATGCCGCCACGCACCTGCATCGCGTTGACGAACAGCTCGAAGTTCTCGTAGCTGCGAGGATTGCTGATCAGCTGGATCGACGAGGCGTGGGGACCGGTGTGCTCCTGGTCCAGCGCCTGGTCGATGTTGAACATCACGCTGACCAGCGGCAGGCGTGCGGGATCACGCGGCAACGGCAACTTGCGCAGCAGTGTGCCGAAGGTATATCGCTGGTGCTCGATCGAATCGAGCAACGTTTCCTGCACCTGCGCCAGGGCCTGCTCGAAAGGCTGGGTCAGGTCCAGCGCGAAGCGCAGCGGCAGCAGATTGACGCAATGGCCGACCAGATGGTCATGGCCGTCGAGCGACTGCGCGGCGGCGGGAATGCCGACGACAACGTCCGATTGCGCCGTCAGCCGCGCCAGCAGACCGGCGAATCCGGCCAGCAGGGTGGCGAACAGGCTGGCACCGTGACGGGCACCGAGACGGCGGACCGCGGCCACGAGTTCATCATCGAGTACATGGTCCTCGCGTATCGAGGCGAACGTCCGGCGTGGTGGACGCGGCCGATCGGTGGGCAGATCCAGGATCGGGCCGCCATCGGCGAAGCGCTGGCACCAGTAGGCTTCATCGTCGCGGTAAAGGCCGCACGCGGAATGCTCGGCCTGCGCCAGCGCGTAGTCGGCAAACGACTCCGCCGTGGGCAGTGGCGGCGTGGCATGGCCCAGGGCCTGGGTGTACAGCGTGCCCAGCTCGCGCACGATCACCCACCACGACCAACCGTCGCAGACCAGGTGATGGGCGGTGAGCACCAGCAGATATTCCTCTCCCGTCAGCGTCAGCAGCTCGGCGCGCAGCAACGGGCCGTGGTCGAGTGCGAACGGCGTTTCGACGGCATCGCGCGCGTGCGCGGCAACGCGCGCTGCACGCAGATCCGGCGCCAGCGCGGACAGGTCGATGGAAGCAAGGTCGAAGTCCACGCTCGCGGCCACACACAGCGTCTTGCCATCCGGGCCGAAGTTCGAGCGCAGCACATCGTGGCGGGCCACCAGCTCCCGCAATGCGGTGCGCAGCGCATCGGCATCCAGGCGGCCATGGAAATGCAGCGAAATCGATTCGTTGTAGGCCAGCGATGCATCGCGGCCAAGACGGTCGGCCAACCAGACCTCGCGCTGCGGCTCCGTGGTCGGAGCGACGCGAGCCAACCCACCGTCGGCAAACGGGTCGTAATCGACGCTGGCATCGGCTGGACTCACCGTGTCCAGATGGCGGCGCTCGATTCCGGTTGCATTCATGCGCTCACCTTCATGTACTTCCCGGGCTGCTCGGGATGGGGCACGAACCACGCTGGCGTGCCATCGGGCTCACGGCCGATGCGCGCGCCCGGCGCGACCGGTTTGCTGGCATCCATCACCGTGCGCGGCGTGGCGCTGTTGCGCGGCAGCAACTCCATGTCCTGCATCTCCACCACCGACTCCTTGAACGCGGTGGCGATCTTGGCGATGTCCTCATCACTGTGGGCCGTGGTCAGGAAACACGGGAAGTTGTCGAGGATATGGATGCCACGGCTGCGCATCAGCGCGAACAACAGATCCTGCAGCGGATGGTTCTCGTGGAAGTGGGTCTTCCAGACCGAAGCGAACTGCTTGACCGACACCGGCGCACCGGCATCGGCGCAAAACGCATTGATGTCGGCGACCATCGCTTCGGTACGGGCATTGAGACCTTGCTGCAAAGCCTCCCCTTCGCACTGGAAGTGCTCCAGCACCGCCTTGGCCGCAACCAGCGCCAGCGGGTGGCGTACAAACGTGCCGGCGAAGTACGTCACGCCCACGGTCGGCACCGAGTCGTCGCCGTATTGCCAGTGGCCGCCATCGAGTGCGTCCATGTACTCGCGCTTGCCGGCGATCACGCCGATCGGGAAGCCACCGCCGATGACCTTGCCGTAAGTCGCCAGATCGGCCTTGATGCCGAAGATCGACTGCACGCCACCGCGATCGGCGCGGAAGCCGGTGACGACTTCGTCGAAGATCAGCAGTGCGCCGTTGTCGCGGGTGATCTGGCGCAGCGCCTTGAGGAACTCGACCGGAAGGAAGTCCAGACGCCGGCTTTGCACCGGCTCGACCAAGATCGCGGCAATCTCGCCGGCACGCGAACGGATGATGTCCAGCGATTCGGGCGTACCGTAATCGAGCACCAGCACGTTCTGGGATGTGTTGCGCAGGATGCCCGGCGCGGCCGGCACCGCGCGCAGCGACTTGGTGCCGCGTACGATCACTTCATCGACGATGCCGTGGTAGGAGCCGCTGAACAGCACCACCGTGCTGCGGGCAGTGACGGTGCGGGCGATGCGCAGTGCGCCCAGCACGGCCTCCGAACCGGTGTTGCACAACGCGGCGCGCTCGTGCCCGGTGACCTCGCAGATCAGCTGGGCCACCTCACCCGCAACCGGATGCTGCGGGCCGATCTCGTAGCCCACGTCCAGCTGTTTGCGTACCGCATCGAGCACGAACTGCGGCTGCCAGCCAAACAGGCTCATGCCGAATCCATTGAGCGCATCGACATAATCGTTGCCGTCCAGGTCGTACACGTGCGCGCCCTTGGAACGCTCGACCACGATCTGGTAGACGATCTCCTTCAGCAGCGGGCGGAAACCGTTGACCACACGCGGGTCGGCCAGGTGACCTCGATTGGGCTGGGTGTAGTCCTTGGACTTGCCGGTGCGGGCGGTGTAGCGCTCGATGAAGGCATTAAGCTTGCGCCGCTGCTGCGGGTTGAGCTCGAACTGGGCCGTGCTGTCGATACGGGCAATGGCACCGAAGGCTTTCTTGATGTCGTACTTGATCTGTAGTCCTGCCACGTCTTCGTCACCGGCATCGGCGGCGGCAACGGCCACCGGTGCGGCCTCGGCCGGCCCCGGCTCGGCGACAGGAGCGGGGGCGACACCAGCGGACAACAGCGCCAGTTGCTGCGACATCAACTGCATCTGCTGGGCGATCACCTGGCGGGTGAAATCGTTGCCATCGTCGCGCGCCAACGCCGCCGTTGGCACGGCGAGCGCTGCGGTAGGCGCGGCGGTCGACACCGGGGCCGGCGGTGGCGGCGTGGCCACCACCTGGTCCGGTGGCAATTGAGCGTCGAGTGCGCGGGCCAGCCGGTCCAGACTGGAGCAGTCGCCCATCAGCTGGCGGAACCCGATCGCCACCGGGAACATCTTCTGCAACTGCAACGCCACCTGGGTCAGCATCAGGCTGTCCAGGCCCAGTTCGATGAAGTGGGCATTGGTGTCGGCATCGGCCATGTCGAAACCGGCGACGTTCTCGAACAGATCGCACAGCTCGCCCATCAGGCGGTCGCGGCGAACACCGCCTGCCTCGGGCCGTGCGGGCGGCATGTGTGCGGGCGGCACGGCGGCGGCAAGGGCGGACTGCGGCATGACGGGCTCCAGTTTCGGTGGTGTCGCGATAGCGGGATGCGGGATGACGTTGGACGCGGTGTGAGGGATCGCCTCCACCCAATAACGTTGCCGCTCGAACGGATAGGTCGGCAGGCGCAGACGCAGCCGGCGTTCGCGCCGGTCGACGCCGGCCGGATCAATGGCCACGCCCAGGCTCCACAGGCGCCCGCTGGCCGCACGCAGATCACGCAACTCGTGGTCGGGGCTGTCGGACAGGGTCGACACCGTGGCCATGCGTTGCTGATGCACCGCCGGTTGCTGTCGGGCCAGGGCGTTGAGCGTGGTACGCGGCCCAACCTCCAGCAGCACCCGTGCCGGCCCATCCAGCAAGGCCTGCAACGCAGGCGAAAAGCGCACCGGTTCGCGCAGGTGGCGCGACCAGTAGTCGGGCGAGACCGCCGTGTCGGCATCGAGCCAAGCAGCGGTGACGGTCGACACCATGGGCAGCGAAGGCGCCCTTATCGGCACCGCCGCGACGGCGTCGCGGAACGGCGCGACCACCGCGTCCATCATGGCCGAGTGGAACGCGTGCGATGTCCGCAGCGCGCGACAGGCCACGCCTTCGGCTTGGAGCTGCGCCTGGAACCGGGCAAGCGCTTGCTCAGGGCCGGCAACCACGCTGGCCAATGGCGAGTTCTCCGCCGCCAGCGAGAGGCCCTCGGGCAACCGCGGCCGCAGCGAGTCGGTGGGCAGGCGCACCGACAACATCGCGCCCCGCGGCTGCGCCTGCATCAGTGCGCCGCGGCGGGCGACTAGGCGCAGTGCATCGGATAGGGTGAACACCCCGGCAAGTGTCGCGGCGACGAATTCGCCGATGCTGTGTCCGATCATCGCCGAGGGCATCACCCCCTGACTCATCCAGGTGCGCGCCAACGAATACTCGATCGCGAACGTGGCGGGCTGCATGACCGCGGTCGGCAACAGGCGCTGCGCATCCTCGTCGAACATCGCCTCGCGCAGGTCGAAGCCCACCGCCTCATGTGCGATCGCGGCACACTCGTCGAGTGCGTCGCGGAATGCCGATTCATGCTCGTACAGGTTGCGGCCCATGCCGGGGTAGGTCGCGCCCTGCCCCGGGAACATGAAGACCACCTCGCCCGCTCGCGCCGGGTGGCTGCGCGCCACCTCGGCCAGTGTGCCTGGATCACGCAGCGCACCGATCGCACTGGCATGGTCGTGGGCGACCACGGCGATGCGATGGGAGAACGGCTTCCTGCCCACCGCCAGTGTCCAGGCGACATCGGCCAGATTCTCGTGCGGATGGGTGTGCAGGTGATCGGCCAGGCGTGTCACCGCCGCCGTCAGCGCGGCCGGAGTACGCGCCGACAGCACCAGCAATTGCGGCCCCCGCGCGAGCGTCGAGGGCACCGGTGCCGGCGCCTCCTCCATCACCACGTGCGCATTGGTGCCACCCAGGCCGAACGAACTCACACCGGCGCGGCGTGGACCGCCGTCGCTGTGCCACGGGCTCAAGCGCGCATTCACCACGAACGGTGACGCGGCAAAGTCGATGACCGGGTTGGCGGCGGCGAAATGAATACTGGCCGGGATTCGCTTGGCGTACAGCGACAGCGCGGTCTTGATCACCCCGGCCGCACCGGCGGCGGTCACCAGATGGCCGACGTTGCTCTTGAGCGAGCCAATCCGGCAGAAGCCGGTATCGGCGGTGCCCCTACGGAATGCCCGCGTCAGGCCATCGATTTCGATCGGGTCACCCAGCGGGGTGGCCGTACCATGCGCTTCGACATAGCTGATGCTGCGCGGGTCGACCCCGGCGCGATCATGCGCCATCGCGATCACCGCCGCCTGGCCTTCACTGCTCGGCGCGGTGAAACTGGCACGGTGGCCACCATCGTTGTTGAGCGCCGCGCCGCGGATCACCGCGAATATGGGGTTGCCGTCAGCCAGCGCATCCGACAACCGCTTGAGCAGCACGACCGCGGCACCGTCACCGAACACGGTGCCCTTGGCATCGGCGTCGAAGGTGCGCGTGTGCCCATCCGGAGACAGCATCGAACCTTCCTGATAGAGGTAACCGCTACGCGGCGGACAGGTCACCGCGATGCCACCAGCCACCGCCATGTCGCACTGCCCCGATTGCAGGCTGTCGATGGCCTGGCAGATCGCCACCAGCGAGGTCGAGCACGCCGTGTTGAGGCTGACCGCCGGGCCGTTGAGGTTGAGCTTGTGCGCCACCCGCGTCGCGATGTAGTCCTTCTCGTTGCCAAGCATCACCTGCAACGCGCCAACACGATTGATCAACTCCGGATGGGCCGATGCATGGCGCTGGAAATAAGTGGCATTGTTCATTCCGGCAAAGACACCGACCGGCACGGTTGTCGCGTCGGGCACATGACCGCTACGCTCCAGGCATTCCCAGCACAGTTCCAGGAAGATGCGCTGCTGCGGATCCATCAATTCAGCCTCGCGCGGGCCGATGCCGAAGAACGCCGCGTCGAACATTTCCACGCCATCGATCACGCCGCGCGCGGCCACATAGGCCGGGTCGCTGCGCTCGGCGGCACTCACCGCTGGATCGAGTTCGTCGATGCCAAAACGGGTGATCGAGTCGCGCCCTTGCAACAGGTTGTCCCAGAAACCCTCGACGTCATCGGCGCCGGGGAAGCGGCCGGCCATCGCGATCACGGCAATCGGTTCGCGGCTATCGAGGACACGCGCGTTGGCAACGGGCGCGCGCGCCGCCTCATCGCGACCCTCGATGGCAGTGGCCAATGCCGCGACGGTGGGGTGCTGGAAGATCGTGGTGGCGGCAACGCGCGTGATGGCCGCCGCAGCGGCCTGCCTGCCGCTGCAGTGATGGTCGGCCCGAATCTGCTCGGCCAGACGCACGGCCAGCAGCGAGCTTCCGCCGAGTTCGAAGAAGTTGTCGTCGCGGCCCACGCACTCGATGTCGAGCAGGGCGGCAAAGACTTCGCATAGGCGCGCCTCCAGCGGCGTCGCTGGTGGTGCGTAGTCGCAGGCCAGTTCGGGACGGCGGCGGTCCGGTGCCGGCAATGCGCGCCGGTCGACCTTGGCATTGACGGTCAGCGGAAGTTCGTCAAGGCAGACGTAACGGGTTGGCACCATGAAGTGCGGCAGGCTCGCGGCCAGATGCGCGCGCAACTGCTGCGGCGTTGCAGCGCCTGCCATCGTGGCAGTGACAAAATACGCCACCAGGCGCTTTTCGCCAGGAAAATCGGCACGTGCCTCGACCACGCACGAGGCCACCGACGGATGCCGCGCCAGCACGGCCTCGATCTCCGCCAGTTCGATCCGGTAGCCTCGGATCTTCACCTGCGCGTCGGTGCGGCCGACGAACTCAAGCAGGCCATCGGCGCGATAACGGACATGGTCACCGGTGCGATACAGCACTTCGCCCGGAGCACCAAAGGGATGCGCAACGAAACGCTCGGCATTGAGTTCGGGACGGTTGAGATACCCCCGGGCCACACCGGCACCGCCGACATACAGCTCGCCGATCACGCCGACAGGCAACAGCTGCCGGCGCGAGTTGAGCACATACACGCACGTGTCCTCCACCGGCCGGCCAATCGGAATGGACGACACCTGCGCCGACAGCACCGGAATCGGATACTGGGTGCACAGAATCGTGCACTCGGTCGGCCCATAACCGTTGTGAATGCGAAGTGCCGGTGCCAGCGGCTGCATGCGCCGTACGTGGTCGGCGGACGCCGGCTCGCCACCGATGAACAGGTCGCGGAAGTTGGCGAACAGTTCCGGTGACTCGTCGACGACCGCATTGAACAGCGCCACGGCCAACACCCCGGCATTGGGTGCGTGCCGCGCGATCGTGCATGCAAGGCCCGCGATGCTGGGCACGGCTTCCTCGTTGACGACGACGACACCCCCGTTGAGCAGTGCGCCCCAGATCTCCAGGCCGGAAATGTCGAAGCCCAGCGGCGCCACATGCAACAGCCGCGTCTGCGCATCGAGCGTCATGAAATCGATACCGTGCGCACGACGCAGCAACGAGCGGTGGCGGATTTCGACGCCTTTGGGCATACCGGTCGAGCCGGACGTGAACAGCACATACACGAGCGCATCGGCATCGGCACCGCCATCACCGCACCATGCCGGCTCGTCACCATCGACGGGCACCCGGTTCACGCCATCGGGCAGCCGCAGCGTGGTGCCATCGGCAACGACGACGGCACCGACCTGGGCATCGCCGAGCATGAAAACCACGCGCTCGGCCGGCAACGACGATTCCAACGGAAGGTAGGCGGCGCCGCACTTGAGCACGCCGAGCAGAGCGACGATGGAATCCACCGAGCGCGGGACGGCCACACCCACAATCTGCCCTGTCATGATGCCGGCATTGCGCAACCGTGTCGCCAGCGAACCGGCGCGGCGATCAAGCTCTGCATAGGTCAAGGACGAACGCGAGTCGACCACCGCCACCGCATCGGGTGTTTGCGCGCAGACCTGGGCGAAGCGGTCGTGCACCGTCCCGTCGCCGGTCCGCGCGGCCGGAGCCGTGCCCCATTCGCGCAACTGCTGTTCACGCTCACCGGAATCAACCACTTCGACCGCATCGATGGGCAGGTCGGAAGCGTCGGTGACCGTCTGTAACACACGCAACACGCAACCGGCCAGAAGCGTCACCGCTTCGGCCGAAAGCGGCCCGCGAAACACTGCTTCGAGGGTGGGTTCGGCCCCCAGACACAAGCGCCAGGAGGACGCACAACCGTCATGCATCCGCCCATCGGCAGCGCAAGCCCACACCACGGGCGGAGCCTGATCGCCGAGCAAATCCGCCTGCCCAATGCATGAGCGCAACGCCGGCAGCGAGCCGGCAACACGGACGCGCACCTGGCGCGCCCCATCGCTGCCAACCACCCGCGCGGACACCTCATCGGCACCGCTCAGACGCGCCTCGACCAGCGCCAGCACCGTCGCGAGCCGGCATTGCGTATCGGCCGCATCCATCGCCTGCATCTCGCGCAACGCCCGCGCCAGTGATGCGTCCACGGCAAACGTCAGCGTCCCGTGCTGCTGTCCGGCCAGGCAGCCCGGCGGTTGCGGCAGCACATCCAGCAGCGATGAATCCAGAGCGTCGCGCAAACCTCCGGTGTGAACCTGCGGCGCTCCCATTGTTCCAACCTGCATGCTCATGCAACGTTGCTCCCAAGTGTGGCCAGGCAACGCGGCTTTCCGCCCCACACGCGTTGACGCGTAACGTCGATCGCGGACGGCACTCGCTCCGACTCCTGTCTCGCAATGCGCCCCAATCACCGGATCCAACGGTTCGCGCCACTTTCGGCGGCCATGCTTTCAGCGGTCATGCGTTGGAAGAAAACACAGGCTAGGATTGGCGCGCCCCCGGAGGCCTTCATGAGTCAGGACTTCGCGCTCTTGTACTGCCAGCTGGGCCTGGAACCTGGCTGCGGTGTGGAAGATCTCAAGCGTGCCTATCGCGTGCGCGTGGGCGAGCTTCATCCCGACCGTCACCTCGACAAGGCCACATCGGCCCAGACGCACGCCGAGCTGACCCAGCTCACCGCGCTCTACTCCAAGGCCATCCGCTTCCATCGCATCCATGGCCGCCTGCCGGGGGCCCCGCCCAAGGTCACCGTGCAGGCCGCGCGCGGATTCGATGCCGTCGTGGGGTCACGCACGGCACCACCTGCCTCGCGGGTGCCGCAAACCCGCAACACACCGGCACTGGCGACGATCACCGTGCTGGCGTTGATCGCGATCATGGTTGCCCTGCACTGGTCGGAGAACCAGATCGCCAGGAAAGCCGAAGATGACCTCCAGGCTCAGCAGCAGAGCGTGCGCACCGGTGGCACCGGGCAACCGACCCTCGAACTGGGCATGGAGGAGGCCGCGGTCATCGCCATCCAGGGGGCTCCAGTACTGGTCCAGGACAACGTATGGAACTACGGCTCGTCCTGGGTGCGATTTGAGGAAGGACATCTGGTGGACTGGAGCAGCACTCCGCCAAACCGGCTGATGACGCTGACCCCCAGGCCGGTACGCGAGGAGGCCGAAGAAGAAACCAACTGACCGGACCAGCGCGCTGTCAGCGCGCCCCACGCTGGAACAGCACCACCTCGACCGTCTGCAACAGGATGATCAGGTCGAATGCCAAACCGTGGTTCTTGACGTAGAACAGGTCGAACTTGAGCTTCTCCTCGGCATCGCGCACCGAAGCGCCATACGGGTAGCGCAACTGCGCCCATCCGGTCAGGCCGGGCTTCACACAATGGCGCACGGCGTAGTAGCGGATTTCACGGCTGAGCATATCGACAAACTGCGGACGCTCCGGCCGTGGTCCGACAATGCTCATCTCCCCGCGCAGGATGTTGAACAGCTGCGGCAATTCGTCCAGGCGCGCCATACGGATGAAGCGCCCGACCCGGGTGGTGCGATCGTCGCCGCTCTGCGCCCAGCGGGCGACACCGTCGTTCTCGGCATCCACGCGCATGCTGCGGAACTTGATCAGCTCGAACGGGCGGCCACCTTCACCGATGCGGGTCTGCTGGTAGAGGACCGGGCCACTGGACTCCAGACGGATGCCCAACGCCACCAGCATCATCAGCGGCCAGGTGAGCATCAGCAGCACGCCGGCAGCGAACACATCGAAGAAACGCTTGATCATGCAGCGCAAGGTCGAATGATCGAATCCCCCGGAGAACACCAGCCATGAGGGATCGACCAGGTTGGTGGTGACGATGCCCGCCTCGCGCTCGAAGAACGTCGACAGGTCGGTCATGGTGACGCCAAGCTGCACACAGGCCAGCATCTCGTCCATCGGTAGGCCACCGCGACGCTCGTCCGGAGCCACCACCACCTCGCTGATCTGCAAACGCCGCGTCAGCTCGGCCAACCCATCGACGGCCGTCACCAGCAAGTCGAGCGGCACCGCCGCCTCCTGCCCCGAAATCGGCACATAACCCATCACGGTGAAGGCGCGGCGATCACTGCTGCGGCGCAACCGGTTGTTGATCAGATTGGCGTTGTGGCCGGCGCCGAGCACCAGCACGCGGCGGCGGAACAGGTCGCCGGCAAACACCTGCAGCACGCCCAGGCGCAGCAGCACCAAGCCGGCCATTGCCAAGACCAGGGCGATGACGATGACGCCACGGCCGATGTAGACCGAAGGCACCAGGTAATACAGCACCATCAGCGCAATGCCGCCGATCACGAAAGACACCAGCATGCGCAGCGCGAACTCGAAGCGGTTCAGCCGCCCATGCACTTCGTACAGACCCAGCGCCGACATGGCCGTGGTGACGAACAGCGCCACCAGAAAGGCCCTGGCCGCAAGATTCTCGGAGAATATCTCGTGGCCTTCCGGATCGTTCATAAAACGCAGCCACGCGGCGCCGGCCACCGCCGCCATCACCAGCAACAGTTCCAGCAACCAGATGGCCGTCAGTGCCCGGTTTTTGAGACTTGCCTTTCCGAAGACCATGAAATCGCACTCCCGCGGGAGGCATGCAAACCCCACTCGTTGCGGGCTGCATGCGGTTGACGCACACGCTGCACCGCGGTCATGCAGCGACCGCGCATGCATCGACTGCGGTGGGAACCGGGCATTGCGTGGAGGGATGTGGCCGATCTTGTCGAGAGGGTGTTAGCCATCGATCCGGCCGTCGTACCTGTTCTCCCCAACGACGAGCTCACGCCATGTACAACGCCGGCTCGGCGACCACCCGGCCACCTCCGGGTCGCAGCCAGACACCTTCGATCGCCGCGTCCACCGGCGCCGCCACCGCGGCGGTCCAGCGCGCACCGATGTCGAGCATCGACAGGCGCACCGGGCCGGCGTTGCCGGCCATTGCTGCGGTCAACGGCACAACCGCACCGTCGGCCGCGACAAAACCGGTCATTTCCCGTTCCAGGCCAATGCCTTCGGCCTTGAGCAGCGCTTCCTTGCGCACCCACAGCGCCAACAACTCACGACTGTAAAGCGGCTCGCGCAGCCCGGAAAGTTGGCGCGCCTCGTCGGCGTGGCAAATGCTGGTCGATACCTGCGGCAGTTCGCTCGCGCGCAGCGAAGGTTCGATGTCGATGCCCACCGGCCCCAGCACGCAGACGGCGAAGGCCGCCACGCCCTGGGCATGGCTGAGACTGGTGTGCCACGCCATTGCAGGCAGGCACGGGCATCCGCGCTCGTCACGCGCCAGCGGCACGTCCGCCGCGGCAATGCCCAGCGCAGCGGCCAGCACCCTGCGGTGCAGGGCGTAGACGATGGTCAGTGCTTCACGGTCAGCGGGAATGCGCCGATGCAGCACGCGCGAGCGTTCGATCTGGTCGAGCAGGCTCCAGGCTTCGTCCCGCCACGACCGCCACGCATCGAGTTCGGCGAACGCGACCACGCACGAGCACGCTTGCGAAAGCCGCAGGTCCAACGCATCGGACAGGTTTCCACGCACACCGAGCGGCCGCTCGGACCTGGCCAGTATGGGTGTCATTGGGCGCACCACGACGGTTGAACAGACCACGTCATCACATCCCCCTGCTCGACCTTAGCGCCAGTGGCCTATCCACGCTCTCAACGCGGTAGCACGCGCGCACAGGCCAAGGCAACCGCCACCGGCAGCATCTTCCGCCCTATGCGTCCTCTGCCGCACGTCCTGTTCTGACACCGCTGCGCGTTACCTGCTGCGAGGCTGGATGTCACCGCCGTGGTATCGCCTCCACGAGGGGCCACCATGCGCGAACGCCAGCACCCACACTGCCCACGCGGCTCCTGCCGCAACGACGCCTGAGCACGGGACGTTCTCGATATGGACACCACCGATTTCGAGGCCGCGCCGCTCCTGGACACGCCTGGCGAGGGACGCGGTGCCGGTGACCGCACAGCCACGCACGGCACAAGCGCGGCAGCCACGCCGGCCACCTCGACACCGACATCGCTGCGAACCGTCAAGGTCGGCGTCGTCGGCTTGGGTTACGTCGGACTGCCGCTGGCGGTCGCCTTCGCCAAGTATTTCGATACGGTCGGCTTCGACATCAACGCCGCCCGTATCGAGGAGCTGCGTCAGGGTCACGACAACACACGGGAAGTCGATCCGGCCGAGCTGGCCACGGCGCTCCGGTTGCGCTGCAGTGGCGACCTGTCGGAACTGCGTGAGTGCAACGTCTACATCGTCACCGTACCCACACCCATCGACGCGGCCAAGCGACCCAATCTCGGCCCGCTCACGCGCGCCAGCGAAACCCTCGGCAAGATGCTCAAGCGCGGCGACGTGGTCGTGTACGAATCCACGGTCTATCCCGGTTGCACCGAAGAAGTGTGCGTGCCAATCCTGGAACGCGCATCGGGGCTGGTATTCAACCGCGACTTCTTCGTCGGCTACAGCCCCGAGCGGATCAACCCCGGCGACAAGGACCACCGCCTGACCTCGATCCTGAAGATCACCTCCGGATCGACGCCGCAGGTGGCCGACTTCGTCGACCAGCTCTACGGCTCGATCATCGCGGCCGGCACGCACAAGGCCAGTTCGCTGAAGGTCGCCGAAGCGGCCAAGGTGATCGAGAACACCCAGCGCGACCTCAACATCGCCCTGATCAACGACCTGGCGATCCTGTTCAACAAGCTCGGCATCGACACCCTGGAAGTGCTGCAGGCGGCCGGCACCAAGTGGAACTTCCTGCCGTTCCGGCCGGGCCTGGTCGGCGGCCACTGCATCGGCGTGGACCCCTACTACCTGACCCACAAGGCGCAGGAGATCGGCCACCACCCGGACGTGATCCTTGCTGGCCGCCGCACCAACGACGGCATGGGCGCCTACATCGCCAGCGAAGTCATACGGCTGATGGTGCGCAAGGGCATCAACCCGGTGCAGGCACGGATCTTGATCCTGGGCCTGGCGTTCAAGGAGAACTGCCCGGACCTGCGCAACACCCGCGTGGTCGACATCGTCCACGCATTGCGTGGCTACAACGCCAATGTTGACGTGCACGACCCCTGGGTCGATGCCGGTGAAGCCGCCGCTGAGTACGGCATCGCCCCGGTCGCCACGCCGGCAGCGGGCGAGTACGACGCGGTGATCGTGGCCGTTGCCCACCGCCAGTTCGCCGAACGGGGCACGCGAGGCGTGAAGGCGCTCGGCAAGCCGGTATCGGTGCTCTACGACGTCAAGTACGTACTGCCGCGCGATGCGGTTGACGGCCGGCTGTGATGTTGGCTGCGAACACCCCGCACCCTGCGCCTCTCGGAGATTCACCGCGATGAAAGTTCTCGTCACCGGCACGGCCGGATTCATCGGCTCGCATGTCGCACTCGAACTGCTGCGACGCGGTGACGACGTGGTGGGGTTCGACAACCTCAACAGCTACTACGACGTCGGCCTGAAGAAGGCGCGACTAGGACGCTTCATCAGCCACCCGCGCTATACGCACCTGCACGCCGACCTAGCCGACCGCGACGCGGTCGAGGCCGCGTTCGAGCGCCATCGCCCGCAGCGCGTGGTGCACCTGGCCGCGCAGGCCGGCGTGCGTTATGCCGCGGAGAACCCGCACGTCTACATCAGCAGCAACGTCACCGGTTTCCTGCATGTACTGGAGGGCTGCCGCCGCCACGGCAGCGAGCATCTTGTATTCGCCTCGACCAGTTCGGTGTACGGCGCCAACACCGCGATGCCCTTCTCCGAGCACCAGCCCAGCGAGCATCCGCTGACGCTGTACGCGGCGACGAAGAAAGCCAACGAACAGATGGCGCACAGCTACGCGCATCTGTACAGAATCCCGAGCACGGGCCTGCGCTTCTTTACGGTCTACGGCCCGTGGGGTCGTCCGGACATGGCTCTATTCCTGTTCACCAAGGCCATCCTCGCTGGCGAACCTGTGCCGGTGTTCAACCATGGCCGGCACAAGCGCAGCTTCACCTACATCGACGACATCGTCGCCGGCGTGGTGCGCGCACTCGACCGGATCCCGACGCGCGACGATGCCTGGCGCGGCGAAACGCCGGACCCGGCCAGCAGCGGTGTCGCTCCGTATCGCCTTTACAACATCGGCAGCCGCGAAAGCGTTGAACTGCTGCGCTACATCGA
>WWPM01005034.1:0-20190 GCA_023279145.1 Glomeris maerens | reverse complement strand
GCGGCCCGGCGAACGGCGCTGCAGGCACGGATCAGCAATCTGGAGGCGGTGATCGCCACGCTGCATCCATCCAGCGCACGCATGGCCAGCGCATCGGCCGCGGTTGACCTGGCTCCAGATCCGGTCGTCTGAGCCGCTTCGCAACCACGGGTGTTGCGTTCGTTGCGGAAGAGTTAGTCCGGGAAACAAAGCCGGCAGCGTCGGTTGCGACGCTGCCGGCGAAACGCGATCAGATCTCGCGCAGGCGGTCGAATTCCAGCCGGGCCTCGATCGGAGCGGCGATGACGTTCTGGTTGACCATACCGGGGAACAGGTTTTCGCTGTTGCCGGCATGGTTGTCGGCGCTGTACAGGTACGGCAGGTGCGACCAGCAACGGTAGCCGGCATCCTTGAGCGCTTTGACTTCGGCCGCGGCCTGCTCGATCGTGCCCAGGCGCACGTAGATGTTGGGGCGGAAGCGCCGCACCGACTCGTCGGCACCCTGCAGCAGGGCGACCAGCGTACCGGGGATGTTGACCTTGATCAGGTTCAACGCGTCCAGACCCAGGCTGTCGATGCTGGCGCAGCGCACGCGCTCGCTGTCGTTACGGTTCGGACGGGCATCGAGCAGGCGCATCGTCGATGTTTCCCGTCCCAGCCATACCGAATGCGTGTGCACATTGGTCAGGCCGTTGAGCGCAACGTTGGCGCACAACTGCTGGAATTCGAGGCGACGCGGCTCGGCCACGTGGACCTGTCCTTTGTCGCCGACGGTACGCGACAGCCACAGCGCATGCGCGCCGTAGTCGCCGCCGAATTCGAGCACGCTGTGTCCGTCTTGGACCAGGCCGCTGAGCAGGTCGAGTTCCTGTTCAACCCATTCGCCGTAGTTGTGCAGCGAACGCGCGGCGAGATTGTCGAGCGATACGGAAGCGGTAATGCCGTAACGGGTTTTCCAAAGGCGCTGAACGCCGTCGAGGGTGAGAGCGGGGGTATCCATGGGGATCTTCCTGGGTGGTCGCGGTGGGGCGGGGGTCAAAGGGTACTGTTGGCCATGCGCATGGCTTGGTGCAGGCGCTTCCAGTGCGGATCCTGGCTGGCCGAGGCTGGATTGATGGGATCTAGTGTCCTGGCCCAGCGTGCATCGGCTTCGCGCCAGATCGGCATCAGCTCGGCACGGGCAGCGCCGGCCTCCCAGGCCGCGGCGCACAGTTCGCTTGCCGATTGCGGTTCGTCACTGGCCAGGTGCACGCTGGCGACAATCCGCAACGCCTCGGCGTCGTGGGGTGCCAGATCCAGCAGACGGTTGGCCAGCGGCCGCATCCGTATCGAGGCTCGCAGCTGCGGTTCGGGCGACTCGTTTCCGGGCGACTGCGAGATGGCGACCAATGCGGTCAACGCGCACAGCAATGCGCGCGCCTCGTTCTCCGGCGCCTGCGCGGCGGTTTCGGCCAGCCGAGCGGCCAAGGCATAGTGGGACTGCTGCGGGACGCCTTCGGTGAGCTTGGCTTGTTCGAGGTGGATTTCCGCCGTTTCCAGGTCGATCAGGGCCTGCGGCAGTTCGCCTGGCGCGATACCGGCCAGCAGCGCGCGGGCTTGGTCGAGCGTGTGCCAGCGGGTGAGGCCGAACTCGCGGCGGGCACGCAGACGCAGGTAATAGGCGCGGGCAAATCGCGTTTGCGAGCCCTCTTCGGGCGAGATCGCTTCGATGCGTGTGAACAGTTCTTCGGCCTCGTTGAGCTTGGCCTGTGCGCCAGCGCCGTGCAGGCTGGCGGCCCAGTCGCCCAGCAGGCCGATCCATGCCAGCAGCGGGTTGGCGCTGCGTGTGGAGGCCAGCCAGCCTTCGACGCTGGCCTGCGTCGCCTGCAGGCGGCTGATCCGGGAGGCGCCGCGCAGATGTTGCGCGTAGATCCGTTCGACTTCGATCAGGCGCGTCAGCCAAGCATCACGTTGTGCTTCGTCCCAGCGTGGAATGCCGGCCTGGAGCAGGGCGATGGCGCGCTCGTACAGCGGCATGGCGGCACGTGTGTCCAACAGTTCCGCACGTGCCAGCATGAGGTTGATCCACAGCCACTGCACCGGCTCGCCGGCATCGGCCATGGTGGTGCCCCAGCGCTGTTCGATCAGCCGTTCGCTGCGGTCGAGCCAACGCGTGCGTTCGCTGCGTGGCGAGGCGGTCGCACGCTCATACAGCGCATCGGCCCAATCCAGCAGTACCACGTCGTCGCGCGTATGCCCCTGCAGATGACGGTCGTAGACGGCGATTGCCTCGTCCAGGCTGGCCAGGCGTTCGGCTCCGGTCAGGTGACGGGCCTGCATCTGATGGCAGCGCGCAATCATGCGCGACAACAGATTGACGCGGGCGGGCTCGACGCGAAGCGCTTGGTCAAATGCGATCGCGGCCTGTCCGGCGGCCTCCAGTTGCCGGCTTGGCCAGTCGCGCGCGATGCGCCACCACGACCAGCCCGCCACCGTCCATGCTTCGCCATTGGCGCTGCCGCTGTCGAGCAGCGGTGCAAGCGAGGCCAACGCCTGCTCTGGCCGGTCGGCGGTCAGCCAGTGCTTGGCCTGGCCGATGCGCTCGGCGGCATCCACCGTCGCGGTCGGTGCCACGGCGGCGAGCACCGGCGGTACCGCTGGCTGGCGCGTGCCGTTGATCGCGGCAGGTTCGGGCTGGCTTGCGGTGTGTTGCATTGCCTCGCGTGGTGCATCGGCGGCGGCGAGGGCGGCATCGGCTTCTTCGTCAAGCGCATGGCGGGGCGCGAAAACCCCTGCCTCGCCTGGTTCGATGGGCGCGGCCATACGCAGGCCCAGGTATTCGTTCACGGCACCGTTCGCGGTCAATTCGACCTCGATCAACTCGTCCTCGATCAGGGAGATATACGCTTCGTCCACAGGTTGTGGACCGCCCGCCTGATCGGCCTGGCTGCCGTACGGCTGGGCCGGATCCGCATACAGGTCGTCCTGGACCAGGTCGATGTACGCATAAGACACGCGCGAAACATGCGGGCGCGCGCCTTCCACCATCAGCGGTGTATCGACGATGGCATCGATCGCGCGCATGCGCGAGGCGGCCGAGCGCGAGGAGTCGTGCCGGAGGTTGGTGTAGAGCGGTGCCGACGATGGCGGTGGCGCGTTCATGCGCATGTCCATGGTGGCCGATGGAAGTGCCAGCACGCCGTAGTCGATACGGGTGTTGTCCAGCGAAGTTTGCGCCTCCGGCGTACTCACCTTCGACCAGGTGATGGCGCGCGGTTGCGTGGAAGTGGCACGACGCCGGTGCCTGGCGTTGCGGCTCATCCGCCAGGCAATGAGCAGCAGCAGAAGCAACGCGACGGCGGCGATCAACGGCCACCAGTCCCTATTTAGCATGCCCGCGAGCATACCCCACGCCGGTAATGTCGTCGTCAACGGCGCGTCAGTGCTCTGCGAGGAGGCCGTCCCGGAAGGCGCGGGCAGGAGCGGCGTCGGCGTCGCAACGCCGGTCCGTCCTGCATCGGCGGACGCCGACCCGGCCACAACCTCGCCCATGCTTGCCTCGTCCATGTTGGTCTCGTCCGTATTCGTCCCGCTCGGGCTTGCTGCATTCGTGTCGGCCCCATTCGCGCTCGTACCTTGCGGGCTGCCGGAATAGGGCGCGCTGCCCAGCGCATAGGCCGGTAAACCGGTCAATGCCGGGGCGCCGGTGGCGCTGGTGGGAATTCGCTCGTGCAGGCTCTGGTCCGACAGCACGATGCGCGGGGCCTGTGCCTGTGCCGGCTTGCGTGCCGCTACGCGCGGTGTGCGGCTCGATGCGGTGGCGGCGTGCTTGCCGGATGTGCGCGCACCGCCCGCGCCATTGGCCGTGCCGTCACCGGCATCAGCCGGCGGCAGCCGGCGGACCAACTCGGCCACGCCGTTTTCGTGCGCAACGGTTGCCGGCAGCGCCTCGTCAGCTGGCCTGTGGGCCCGTTGCCCGCCGGTGAAGCTGCATCCGATGAAAGCCATCACGCCCAGCACCAGCGCGGTGCGCGTGCGCCACCACGGATGCGAGCCGTGCACGGCTCGCGTCGGCCCGGGGGTGGCGTGTGCGTGGGGAGAGGAGGGGGATTGTGTCGACATCAAGGGAGCGGCTGCCAGGTTGACTTCATGGGGGCGGCTGCCTGAAGGACGCCATGCATATCGTGCTACGCAGAGGGCATGCCGCTGAACTGCCAGCAAAAACAACTCTATGACGCCGGCAAGGGTGGATTCAATCAGACGAATCCCAATTCGCAGGGTGTGGTGAGAGGCGGCCCTGCGACTTCGATCCATGTGCTTGCAGTCGATGGTGAGTGTGTCAGTGGCGTGAAGGGGCGGTTGCCTGGAATCCACATGCATCCAGTGGCTGTCCGCGTGGGATTTGTACCACCGCGCATCGCCTGCGGGCCAGCCCACGGGGCGCGCCGACACCGTCAAGACACCGCAGGTCAAGACGACCAAGTTGCATCTTGCACCGAGTGCGTATGTCTTGTAACGCGCGCGCCCTGTCGGCCGTCCTGGTACATGCGCGCGATATGCGAGAGCGTTGACCGCCTCCTCTTTTGCGCGACGCACAAACCGGTTTCTTCGTCGCGTTGTCGATGGCATCAGGATGTGGCCGGCAAGGCAGCGCGGCACTTTCCCTTTGCGCTTCTCATGGCGCGCGTGTTATCGCGCGAGCGCGGGATAAAGGCACGAGGAGAGAAAAAATCTCGATAGAAACAGGGCGTAATACGCCGGTCTTGAGGACATTCCTATGGCGGGTGCCCGGCTGCATCACAACAATGCGCATCGCACTGTGGCCCCGGCGTATGGCGGGCTAGCGGGTTGCGTGGTTACTTTCTATCTGCACTTGGAGCTATTGCCTTGAATACGATTTACAACGTTGTTTGGAACTCAACGACCTGCACCTGGGTCGTTGCGTCAGAAATGGCCAAGGGCCGTAAGAAGAAGTCGAAGGCCGCCTCGGTCGCGACAACCGCCGCACTCGTGACGGCAACGGGCCTGACTGCCGGCGCGGCACTGATACCCAGCACCGCGGTGGCCAGCATCCCCGGCGTTTGCAGCCAGTACAACGATGGTTACGGTGGCGGGGTGCAGTCCAACGGTTTCGATTCCCTGAAATCGTACGATGGTTCGTGCCGGCTGGTCCTGGGGGATATGCCGTCGGGGATCGTGGGCAGCGGCGGGATGAATTACCACCCCTACTTGGCTGGCGTGAGTAAGCTGACCTTCCTAACGGCGACGACCACGGACAACGGCAAGGTCTCCGCCATGTGGCTCAATGGCGACGATGGCACCATCAACTTCGATGTCGGCCCTGCGATGGGCCAGATCATCAAGATCAACCCCAATGGCCGGATGAACGGCCTGAGCGATGGTGTGATCGCGTCCGGCTCCAGCGATGCCATCACCGGCAACCAGGTGTTCGCCCTGCAGAGCAAGATCGAACAGATTATTGATAACGGCAGCGGAAAGTACTTCCACGCCAACTCGAACCTTGCCGATTCGACGGCGACGGGCACGGACTCGATCGCGGTCGGTCCGGTGGCCAAGGCGCAGAGCACGGGTGACATCGCCATGGGCAATTCCGCGCTGGCTAACGGTGCCGGCTCGAATGCCACGGCAGTGGGTGCCAACGCGAAGGCTACGAGTACCGCTACCACCGCGGTGGGCGGTGGTGCCACTGCCACGCACCACTACAGTGTGGCCCTCGGCCAGGATTCCACCACTGACCGCACCAGCAGCGTCTCGGTGGGCAACGGCTCGTGGCAGCGCCAGATCACCTTCATGGCCAAGGGCACGGAGGAGACCGACGCGGTCAACGTTTCCCAGCTCAAGGGCGTGACCCGCCTGATCGGCGGTGGCGCAACCGTTGACGGCAGCGGCAACGTCAGCAACACCATCAGCGTTGACGGTAAAACCTACAACACGGTGGCCGAGGCCATTGCCGCAAACAAAGGCGGCGGCAGCAATCCGCTGGCGGTGACGTATGACGACAGCAACAAGAACAAGGTAACGCTGAACAACGGTGGTGCTGCGGCCACGCTTGCCAACGTCGCCGCGGGCGCCGTCAACTCCACCAGCAAGGAAGGTATCAACGGCTCCCAGCTGTACGGCACCGCGAAGTCGGTGGCTGATGCGTTGGGTGGCGGTTCGTCGGTCGACGCGAACGGTAAGGTCACCCCTCCGGGCTATACGGTCGGTGGTGGCACGCAGAGCAATGTCGGCGATGCGCTGAACAACATCGACGGCCGCGTCACCAACCTCATCCAAGGCAAGGCGGGCCTGGTGCAGCAGGCGGCTGCTGGCGCCAATCTGACCGTGGGCAAGGACACCGACGGCGCTGCTGTCGTGTTCAACACCCAGGCCGGTACGACGCGTCAGCTCAAGGGTGTTTCGGAAGGCATTGACAACACCGACGCCGTCAACGTCAAGCAGCTCAACGACAAGCTGGCTGCGCTGCCGAGCAACCCGAACGCGGTGGCGTATGACGACGCAACGCATACGCAGCTGACCTTGAACAAGGGCGCTGGCCCGACCAAGATCAGCAACGTTGCTGATGGCAGTATCGCGAAGGGTTCCAAGGATGCCGTCAACGGCGACCAGCTGTTCGGTGCCGTGGACACGATCACCAAGTCGGTTGAGGAAATCGCTCCGAAGCTGAAGTACATCAAGTTCGGTCATAGCGAAGCGAATGAAGCGCGGGCATCTGGCGAAAACAGCATTGCCATTGGCGGCGAAGCTTTTGCCAGCGGCAACAATGCACTGGCACTGGGTCTGAACGCACGAGCCACCGTCAAGGATACGTTGGCTTCGGGTGTGGATTCGCTGGCTGGTGCCGCTGGTGCTGTGGCGCTGGGTAGCGGTTCAAGCGCTCTGGGTGTCAACTCGGTGGCACTGGGTGCCGGTTCGGTCACCGCTGGTGGTGACCTCAATGTGGTCTCGCTTGGCGACCTGAGCCGTGGCATCTCGCGCCGCATCACCAATGTTGCCGATGGTATCGCCAAGACTGACGCGGCCACGGTCGGTCAGATGGACTCTGCCATCAAAAAGGCGTTTGAGGCCAAGAGTGGCAGCGTCAGTACGATGTCGGCATCGCTAATGCCGGCCGGCAATCCTGTGAGCAGCACGCCACCGGAAAAGCTGATCGTTGCCGGCCCGACCAATTTGGCCGACCAGATCGAGGCGACCGGCCAAGAGGCACTGGCCATTGGTCTGAACACGCATGCTGTTGCGGACAATACAGTGTCGGTTGGTTCGAACGTGACCACTGTGAAGAAGGATTCCGTAGCCGTTGGTCAGAACGTCAACATCAACGGTGAACGTGCGGTGGTGATTGGTTCCAACGTCAGCGCGATCAGCAACGATGCGGTTGTGATCGGTAATGGCGGTTCGACGGTGGCGTCGGAGGCGACCTATGGTGTGGCAATCGGTACGAATGCAGCCGTGAAGAAGGGAGCCATGGATTCGGTTGTCATCGGTCACGAAGCCAAGGCCAACGCAGCAGACAGCGTGGTCCTGGGTCATGGCAGCAACGACGACAGCCGTGCCAACACGGTTTCGGTCGGTTCCACCGTGGGCGGCGACATCAAGCGCCAGATCACTAACGTAGCCAACGGTACGCTGGACAACGATGCGGTCAACGTCTCGCAGCTCAAGGGCATGGCTTCCGTCATCGGCGGCGGTGCTGCGATTGGTGCGGACGGTAAGGTTACTAAGCCGACCTTCGACATTGCTGGCACACCGCTGAACTCGGTGGGTGACGCACTGGAGGCGTTGGAAACCTTGGCTTCCACCGGTTCAGTTGATGGCGTCAAGTACGATACCGCGGCACACGACAAGGTAACTTTCGACGGTCCCCAGGGCACCCTCCTGACCGGTCTGAAGGACGGCGCGATTGCTAAGGACTCGAAGGATGCCGTCACCGGCAACCAGCTGAACGACACCAATGTCGCGATCAGCAAGATCGTGCAGGGTACGGCGGGTCTGGTTCAGCAGGCCAAGGCGGGCGACGATCTGACGGTTGGCGTGGCCACCGACGGCAAGGGTGTCAGCTTCACCGGCACCGCCGGCGATCGCATCCTGCACGGCGTTGCCGGCGGCAAGATCGATAACGATGCGGTCAATATCTCGCAGCTCAAGGATGTGGCTTCCGTCATCAGCAAGGGTGCAGCGGTGGATGCTGCGACCGGTAAGGTCACCCTGCCGAAGATCGAGATTGCTGGTAAGACGTACGATGACATCCTCGGTGCACTTGACGGTATTTCCAAGGACGGCGCCAGCAACCCGCTCGGTGTGGCGTATGACGATGCCACCAAGGGCAAGGTGACCCTGAACAAGGGTGCTGGCCAGGTGACCATCGCCAACGTCAAGGACGGTGTGGATACGCATGATGCCGTCAACGTCGGGCAGCTGGCGAAGGCGGGTCTCATCGATCCGGGCACCGGACAAGCGCTTGAAGCGGTGGTCTACGACAAGGGCTCCAACAAGGGCTCGGTCAGCTTCGGCGGCGCCACTGGCACCGTGCTGAAGAACGTGGGCGCAGGTACGGTCAATGCGACCAGCAAGGAAGCCGTCAATGGCAGCCAGCTGTTCGGTACGGCACAGTCGGTGGCCGATGCGCTGGGTGGCAATTCGAAGGTCAACCCTGACGGTACGGTGACGAAGCCGGCCATTGAGCTCATCGGTGGCACGAAGTTTGACAACGTCACTGATGCGATCAAGGCGATCGATGCCCAGGCCAAGACCGGCAATCCGCTGGGCGTGGCGTATGACGATGAGTCCAAGGCCAAGGTGACCCTGAACAAGGGCGCAGGCCCGGTGACCATTGCCAACGTCAAGGCGGGCGAGGCCGATGACGAAGCCGTCAACGTCAAGCAGCTCAAGGATGCGGGCCTGATTGATCCGGATGGCAAGTCCCTCCACGCGGTGACCTACGACAGCGACGCCAAGGACAGCATCACGCTGGGCGGCGTTGGCTCGAAGACACCGGTCACGCTGAAGAACGTCGCCGACGCCACCAAGAGCGATGAAGCCGTCAACCTGGGGCAGCTCAGCAAGATGGGCTTGGTCGATCCGGGCACCGGCACGACCCTTGAGGCCGTGGTGTACGACGCCGGCTCCAACAAGGGCGCGGTCACCTTTGGTGGTGGCGTGAACGGTACCGTGCTCAACAATGTGGCCGATGGCCGCATCGAGACCGGTAGCCGTCAGGCCATCAACGGTGGCCAGCTCGCGGCGATCAGGGATGCCCTGAGGGGCGATATCACCAACATCGATGCCCGTGTGACCAACATCGAGAAGGGCGGTATCGGCGGCAAGCCGGATTACATTGCGGTTAATGGCAGTGGTGGTGCGACCGGCAAGCCGACACCGGCTACCGCAGGCGATTCGCCGGGCGTGGCGGTGGGCTTTGACAGCAATGCCAGTGGCAAGGGCGCCTCGGCGATCGGTGACCACGCGGTGGCTGCTGGCATGGACAGCGTGTCGCTGGGCAACAACGCCAAGACCACCCAGACCGGTGCCAACTCGGTTGCGTTGGGCAACGACTCCCTCGCCGATCGTGCCAACACGGTCTCGGTGGGTTCGGAAGGCCATGAGCGCACGATCAGCAATGTCGCCCGCGGCAGTGCCGATACCGATGCGGTCAACGTTGGTTTGCTCAATGAGCGTATCGGCGAGGCCAAGGCGTACACCGATAAGGCTATCAATGACGTGTGGAGCAACATCCACGAGGAGATCGACCACTCCAACCGTCAGGCCAACCGTGGTATCGCTGCTGCATCGGCGCTGATCAACGTCACCCCGTACGTTCCGGGCCACACCACCGTCAACGCCGGTGTTGCCGGCTACCGCGGCGAGTCGGCACTGGGCGTGGGCGTGTCGCGCTGGAGCGACAACGGTCGCGTCAACCTCAACGCCGGTGTGTCTGCGGCGCAGGGCGACGAGCCGGTCTTCCGCGTCGGTATCGGCTACATCTTCTGATCGTAGCCACGTAACGAGCATGGCGGCCCTTCGGGGCCGCCATTGCTCAGCAGCCGCTTTCTTTCATATCGATGGCGCACGAACGTGCGCCATCCGTCCATTGAGGACCTAATTCATGTCCACTCTCCATCGCCTGCCAGCGACGCTCCTGACGGTCGCCGCGACGCTGGTGCTCGCCGCCTGCGGATCGACAACCCTTAGCCAGGTTCACGACGGCAAAACCGACCAGCCGGTATGGCCGAACCCGGCCAAGGTCCATCCGCTCATCGAAAAGACCATGTACCCCGATCTGACGGCATTCCCGAAGATCGCACCGGGCGTGGCCAAGCTCGAGGTCTACCGCCTGATCGGCCACCCGATGTACCGCGAAGGCATGGCTGGCGTGCACGAATGGGATTACCTGTTCAAGCTGCCGTCGGGCGAGGCCGGGCAGTACGTTGATTGCCAGTACAAGCTGCTGTTCAACAACGAGATGTTGCTGACGCAGACCTGGTGGAACCCGGAGCGGTGCGCCGTGCTGGCAGGTGGCGTGCCCGAGCCGGTCGTGCCGGAGGAGCCGCACGTTGTCGCCACGACGGACATCTCGGCCGATACGCTGTTCGATTTCGATAGTGCCCGCTTGTCGAGTGACGCCCCTGCGGCGATCAATCAGCAGGTGCTGAAGGTGCTTGAGAAAACCGAGCATGTCGAAAGTCTCCACCTGATCGGCTATGCCGACCGTCTGGGTTCGGCCGGATACAACCTGGATCTGTCCAGGCGCCGTGCCGAGGCCGTGAAGACCTACCTGGTTTCGCAGGGTGTGCCGGCCGAGGCCATCCGGACCGAAGGTCGCGGCAGCGCCGACCCGGTGCAGGAGTGCAATGACCGCACCCGCACTGCGTTGATTGCCTGCTTGAAGCCCAATCGCCGTGTGCGCATCGAAGTGATCGCGCGCTAACGGCTCTGCAAGACTATTGCCAACATGGCGGCGCCCGCCCCGGAAACGGGGCGGGTTTTTTTATGCTCTCGAAACCCTTACCCGAGACTCCCGCTGATGCGGGCCGGCGAGGAGAAGGAGGGTGCCCTTCAAGCCGGTGTCATTGGGCGGCGGTTTCTTCGCCTGCACGGTTCGTGGCCACTGCCCCGCCGAGGTTTCGCGCCAGGAAGGCCAGCAGTCGCGTGTAGTACTCGCGCTGGTGTGCTTCAACGTAGAACCCGTGGCCTTCGGTGTCGTAATACAAGGTCTCGACCGGGATGCCGGCCGTGCGTAGCGCTCGCTCCATCATCCGGCTGTGCTCGATCGGTGCGCGGTCATCCGCGCCACCGGCCGCGAGGAAGACGGGAACCTTGATGCGCTCGGCCAAATGAGTGGGCGAGACGGCCGCCAATTGATCGCGCGCACCAATCCACTCGCGCAGATAGGTCTGGCCCGAGCCGATCTGCTGGATATCGCCATGGGTGTGCATGGTGGGAAGGTCGTAGACGCCGACATAGCCGGCCGCGCAGCGATAGAGGTCCGGTTCCTTGGCGACTCCCATCAGGGCGGCATAGCCGCCATAGCTGGCCCCGTAGATGCAGATGCGCCCACTGTCGGCATAGCCGTGCTCAATGGCCCAGCGCGTCGCATCGGTCAGGTCGTCTTGCATGGCGCCTCCCCATTGACGTATGCCGGCGTGGGTGAAGGCCCGGCCATAGCCACCGGATCCACGGAAATTCACTTGCAGCACCGCGTAGCCGGCTTGGGCCAGTATCTGCGCGTCATTGTCGAAGCCCCAGTCGTCGCGAACTCCGAACGGGCCGCCGTGCGGCATCACCACCATCGGTAGTTTCTTGCCATCGGTTCCATTGGGAGTGGTCAGGTATCCGTGCAGGGGCAGTCCGTCCCGGGCGATGAGTTGGATGGGCTGCTGGCCCGCCATCCGAGCTGGATCGAACCAGTCGCGGCGACTGAGCAGGTGCTGGGCCTTCTTGGCCGCCGTATCGAAGATGTAGTAGTCGCCGGGGTTGCGGTCGCTGCTCACCAATACCAGTGCCAACCGTCCATCCGTGGTCTGTGAGGTGATCTGGACGGAACCTTCGCCCAAGGCATCTTCCAAGCTTCGATACAAGCGGGCCTCTGGCGCGCTGTCATCGAAGAAGGCAGCGCGTGGTTTGCCCGCCGTGAAAAAGGCGCCGACCGGCACGGACGTTCCATTGCGGTAGATCACGTCATCGGGGTCGGCGACGTCATCTTTCAACACGGTTTTGCGGCTGCCGGTGGCAATGTCGTACTCGATGATGATGTCCGGGCCTTGATCTTGTTCGATGGTCATATAGGCCGTCTTGTCATCGGCGGAGAACCCGACCGGCCATTCGATCCGGTGGGTGGCGGTCTCGTCGTTGATAAGCTGCCATTGCGCGCTTCCGCTGGCGCGGTAGTACAGCTTGCGCTGTCCATCGGTGCCCGCGCCGGTGGCAAAGCGCACCGTGCCGGTGTGGTCGGTGACAAAATCGGCATTGCGCACGGGTGCGCGCGCAAGTGGGGTGCGACGGCCTGTGTAGACATCCAGGCGCTCGGCTCGTGTATAGGGGTCGGCGTTGAACGGATGGACGGTGATGACGACGCTCTTGTCATCGTTCGGCAGGTCATCGACCAGGTACGCGGCAATGAGGTCGGCCCGTTTACCCGAGCGCGCCGGGTCCGAGTGCATGCGCTGACCGATCAGGAACTCCGTCCTGGTGCCGTCGGCATTGATCGCGTACAGCTCACCGGTCAGCCGTGGCATATCCAGCGAACCAAACTTCTCCGCAGTGCTGATCAGCACCCGCTCCGGATTGACCCACCAAAAATCATTAATGTGGGTGTTCTTGCCCAGGCGGAAGCTTCCGGTCATGGCGTTGTCGGCGCGCCGGATGATGACCAGGCCGGTTTGGTCTTCAAATGGCACCGTGGCCGCGTAGTAGTCGCCATTGGGTGACAGCTTGATGTCGCTGAAACGGTCCTTCCTGACGAAGGCTTGCACGTCGACCGCGCTGGCGGCCAGCGGTATCAGCAGGCTGGCCGTCATCAGTGCGGCGGCAAGGAGGGGACGGTGAATCAATCGCATCAGAACACTCCTTGAGAGTCATTTGTTGTGTGCGGCGATCTGCATCGATAGTCACGACGTGCGCCTGGCGCGGCCCCATTCTGCGAGGTGCGCACGCGCAGGTGCCATCAGTAGATTCTCAATGATTCGGCTCTCGCCTCGGCCGTACTGCCAGAGCAACGGCTGCGCCCATGGTTCCCGTCATGCGGGATGACCAGCGGGGGGATGACGAAGGGGCCGAGAAAAGCGCGGCGAGTAGATCCACGGACCGGCGTGTATGTGCGTGAATCGACGGGCGGTCATTCCCGCAAAGGCGGGAGCGCGGTAGTGCTTGTGTCTGTCATTGCCAGCGAAGACACGGCGAGGTCTTCATGGGCTTCCGCAGGGCAACAGGGCATGCAGGACGAAGGCGGATGAATCACGCCACGGCAGGCCGGTAAGGAGGTTTAGACCAGCAGGCCTTTTTCGCGTGCGTAGTTGTAGATCTCGCGATCGTTGCGCAGGCTGAGCTTTCCCATGGCATCCATCTTCTGACGGCTGATGGTCTTGGCGCTGCGCTCAAGTTGCGTGGCGATCTGCGACACGGTGAGCCCGGAGGCGAACATGCGCAACACCTCGGTCTCGCGCCGCGACAGGCGGATTTCGCCGCTGCCGGAGGGCGATGTCATGGCCGTGTCGATCATCGACTGCAGGCTCGAGCTGATATAGGCACGGCCCTGGGCAACGGTGCTGATCGCCAGTTCCAGCTCTTCGAGTGCGTCGGCCTTGTTGAGCAGACCCAGCACGCCAGCGGCCTGGGCCGAGCGCAGCACCCCGATGTTGCTCACCATCGTCAACACCACCACTGGCGTGAGCGGCCAACGCTCGCGGATCAGTTCCAGCAGATTGAGTCCGTCGGTGATCTGACCGCCGGGCATATTGAAATCGGTCAGGATGAGATCGAACGAGTCATGCTGCAGCGCTTCCACCAATGTGTCGGGTGAATCAACCTCGACAAAGGGGCCGAATTCGCCGCTGCTCTCAAGCAACTCGCGAATACCGGAGCGGACAATGGGATGGTCGTCGGCGATGATGATGCGAAACGGCATGGCGCGTACCCAAGAGCGAGCGAAATGGTAAGAATCGCTGCGGGGCGATCAACTGGGGGAGGCTGGTCGCCCAGCGCATATGCAACAGGCGGGAAGCATAGGGCGATATTTATCGCGGCGATGTACGAATCTTTCTCCCTACGGCGCCCTGTCCCGTAAGGGCGGATGCCATAGGGGGCGGCGGCGAACCGGCCAAGGAGAAGAGGGCTGCCGACCCTGCCGGTTGGGCTCCGGGCGTATCCCATGCGTTGCCTGTGCGATGCCTCCGAGCCGGGTCATATAGCCCGAACGTCACTTGACGGGCCCTGGGCCCCTGAGCACAGTCGCTCTAAGGGGCCATGCCTTATGTCTCGCCTGATGCGGCAACCGTTGCCGCGCGGGCCATTTCCGGGGAGTCATGCAAAATGGATAGACGCGCATTCCTGTCGATGTCCGGCCTTGGGGTTGCCGGCCTGATGCTGCCGTTCAGCCGAGCCATCGCCGCCGAGGCGCTGGTGGGGACCATCGACATAACCAAGAAGAAGTCGCTGGCCGATGCCGCTCTGGCGGCGGCGACCGCTGCCGGTGCCTCCTACTGCGACGTGCGCATCGGCCGCTACCTGCGCCAGTTCGTGATCACGCGCGAGGACAAGGTCCAGAACGTGGTCAACACCGAGTCCACCGGTATCGGCATCCGCGTGCTGGTCAACGGTGCCTGGGGCTTTGCCGCCACCAACGAACTGGGCACGCAGGGCGTGGTCAAGGCCGCGCAGCAGGCCGCCGCTATAGCGAAAGCAAACGCCAAGCACCAGACCACGCCGGTGCAACTGGCCAAGGCGCCGGGCGTCGGTGAAGTGTCGTGGAAGACGCCGATCCGCAAGAACTCGATGGAAGTGCCGCTCAAGGACAAGGTCGACCTGCTGCTGGGCGTGAACGCCGCTGCGATCAACGCCGGTGGCAGCTTCGTCAACTCGATGCTGTTCCTGGTCAACGAGCAGAAGTACTTCGCATCGACCGACGGCAGCTACATCGACCAGGACGTGCACCGCATCTGGGCACCGATGACGGTCACCGCCATCGACAAGACCACCGGCAAGTTCCGCACCCGCGACGGTCTGTCCTCGCCAATGGGCATGGGCTTCGAGTACCTCGACGGCGCGAAGTCCGGCAAAGTCGTCGCGCCCAACGGCGTGGTCAACTACGGCCTGTCGTACGACATGATGGAAGACGCGATCGCCTCGGCCAAGCAGGCCAAGGCCAAGCTGACCGCGCCGTCGGTCAAGCCGGGCAAGTACGACCTGGTGCTTGACCCGTCGCACACCTGGCTGACGATCCATGAATCGATCGGCCACCCGCTCGAACTCGACCGCGTGCTCGGCTACGAAGCCAACTACGCCGGCACCAGCTTCGCCACGGCCGACAAGCTCAAGGACAAGTTCAAGTACGGCTCCGACAACGTCACCGTGTTCGCCGACAAGACCCAGCTCGGCAGCCTCGGCGCGGTCGGCTATGACGACGAAGGCGTCAAGACCAAGAAGTGGAACCTGATCCAGGACGGCACCCTGGTCGACTACCAGACCATCCGCGACCAGGCCCACATCCTGGGCAAGACCGAATCCGACGGCTGCTGCTACGCCGACTCGTGGTCGAGCGTGCAGTTCCAGCGCATGGCCAACGTGTCGCTGGCGCCGGGCAAGAACAAGCTCAGCGTCGCCGACATGATCAAGGACGTCGAGAACGGCATCTACATCATCGGCGACGGTTCGTTCTCGATCGACCAGCAGCGCTACAACGCCCAGTTCGGCGGCCAGCTGTTCTACGAAATCAAGAACGGTCAGATCACCCGGCAGATCGAGGACGTGGCCTACCAGATCCGCACACCGGAGTTCTGGAACGCCTGCGTCGCCGTCTGCGACGACAGCGATTACCGCCTCGGCGGCTCCTTCTTCGACGGCAAGGGACAACCCGGCCAGGTGTCGGCGGTCTCGCACGGCTCGAGCACGGCGCGCTTCAACGGCATCAACGTCATCAACACCGCCCGTAACCTCGGCTGATCGCCCCAATTTGCCCGTTTCCGCGAGGCGGAAACGGGACGGAGAAAACACCAATGAGCATCTTCACCGAAGAACAGGCCAAGGCGATCCTCGACAAGGTCATCAAGCTGTCCAAGGCCGACCAGTGCACGGCGCAGCTGGAGGGTTCGGTCGACGGCAACATCCGCTTCGCCCTGAACAACATCTCCACCAGTGGCATCGTCGACAACACCGAGCTGGCCGTTGAAGTGGCCTTCGGCAGCCGCGTCGGCACCGCCACCATCAACGAGTTCGACGACGCCGCGCTCGAGCGCGTGGTCCGCCGCGCCGAAGACCTCGCCCGCCTGGCCCCGGAAAACCCGGAGTTCATGCCGGCGATCGAGAAGCAGGCCTACCAGGCCAGCCCGACCTTCAGCGCGGCCACCGCCGCCATCAACCCGGAGTACCGCGCCCAGGTCGCGGCCAACTCGATCGCCCCGTGCAAGGCTGAAAAGCTGATTGCCGCCGGCTTCCTCGAGGACGGCCAGAGCTTCGTCGCATTCGCCAACTCCAAGGGCAACTTCGGCTACCAGAAGGCCACGCGCTTCGACTACACCTGCACCGTGCGCACCGAAGACGGTCGCGGTTCGGGCTGGGTCGGCCGCAACCTCAAGGACGCCGACGACTTCAAGGCCGACCAGGACATCCGCACCGCCATGCGCAAGGCCACCGAGTCGGCCGAAGCCAAGGCGCTGGAGCCGGGCAAGTACACGGTGATCCTGGAGCCGGCCGCGGCTGCGGGCCTGATCTCGTTCATGATGAATTTCTTCGACGCGCGCCAGGCCGACGAAGGCCGCAGCTTCCTGTCCAAGAAGGGCGGCGGCAACAAGCTCGGCGAGCAGGTCTACGACCCGCGCGTGAACATCAGCGCCGACCCGTGGGACGAGCGCGCACCGGTGCTGCCGTGGGACGGCGAGGGCCTGCCGCGCGAGAAGATGGCGATCGTGGAGAACGGCAAGGTCGTGGCGATGCAGTACTCGCGCTACTGGGCCAAGAAGCAGGGCAAGCGCGCCGTCGGCGAGCCGGGCAACCTGCTGGTCGCCGGTGGCGACAAGACCACCGCGCAGCTGGTGGCCAGCACCCAGAAGGGCATCCTGGTCACCCGCACCTGGTACATCCGCATGGTCGATCCGCAGACCGTGCTGCTGACCGGCCTGACCCGCGACGGCACGTTCTACATCGAGAACGGCCAGATCAAGCACCCGGTGAAGAATTTCCGCTTCAACGAATCGCCGGTGATCATGCTCAACAACATCGAAGAGCTCGGCAAGCCGGTGCGCGTGGCCGGTGACGAGTCCTCGTTCGTGATGATGATCCCGCCGATGAAGCTGCGCGATTTCACCTTCACTTCGCTGTCGGATGCGGTCTGACGCCTGAGCCGTCATACCCGCACCCCACCCGTCATCCCCGCGTAGGCGGGGACCCAGTGACTTTGCACCTTGCAACAAAGCCACGTCGCTGGGTTCCCGCCTTCGCGGGAATGACGGGCTGAGTGTTGAAGTGACGGTTGGTTTGTTTTCCGAGTACCCAAGCAAATGCAACGCCGCGACTTTCTCAATCTCACCGGTCTCTCCCTCGCCGCCATGGCGCTGCCAATCGGCCGCAGCATCGCCGCCGAGGCGCTGCTCGAACCGGTGGACGGTGCGCGCCGCCGGCTTCTCGCCGACGCCGCGCTGACGGCCGCCCGCGCCGCGGGCGCGCAGTACTGCGATGTCCGCATCGGGCGTTACCTGCGCCAGTCGGTGATCACCCGCGAGGCGCGGGTGGAGAACATCGTCAACGGCGAGTCTTCCGGCATCGGCGTGCGCGTGCTGGTCGATGGCGCCTGGGGCTTTGCGGCGACCCACGTGCAGACCACCGATGCGGTGGCGGCCGTGGCGCGCCAGGCCGCGGCGATCGCCAAGGCGAATTCGCGTCACCAGACCAAGCGTGTCGAGCTGGCACCCACGCCTGGCGTCGGCGAGATCGCCTGGGCCACGCCGATCCGCAAGAACGCGATGGCGGTGCCGATCAAGGACAAGGTCGACCTGCTGCTCGGCGTCAATGTCGCGGCGATGAAGGCCGGTGCCGACTTCTTCAACTCGACGCTGTTCCTGATCAACGAGCAGAAGTACTTCGCCTCCACCGACGGCAGCTACATCGACCAGGACGTTCACCGGATCTGGTTGCCGATCACCGCCACGGCGGTGGACAAGGCCAGCGGCAAGTTCCGCACGCGCAACGGCCTCTCGGCGCCGATGGGCATGGGCTACGAATATCTCGATGCCGATCCTGCCGGCAAGTTCAAGTTGCCTGGCGGCATCACCGCCTACGGCCGCAGCTACGACGTGATGGAAGACGCCATTGCCAGCGCCCGCGATGCCCGCGCCAAGCTCAAGGCGCCGTCGGTCAAGCCGGGCAAGTACGACCTGGTGATCGACCCGTCCAACCTGTTCCTCACCATCCACGAGAACGTCGGTCACCCGCTCGAACTCGACCGCGTGCTCGGCTTTGAAGCCAACTACGCCGGCACCAGTTTCGCCACGCTCGACAAGCGCGACCAGGGCTACCGCTGGGGCAGCGACATCGTCAACTTCGTCGCCGACAAGACCCGCCAGGGCAGCCTCGGCGCGGTCGGGTACGACGACGAGGGCGTCAAGACCAAGCAGTGGGACCTGGTGCGCGACGGTATCCTCGTCGATTACCAGGCCACGCGCGACGAAGCACACATCCTCGGCCATAAGGAATCGCACGGCTGCAGCTACGCCGACTCGTGGTCGAGCGTGCAGTTCCAGCGCATGGCCAACGTCTCGCTGCTGCCGGGCAAGACGCCGCTGAGCGTGGCCGACATGGTCAAGGATGTCGAGAACGGCCTGTACGTTCACGGCCGCGGCTCGTACTCGATCGACCAGCAGCGCTACAACGCGCAGTTCGGCGGCCAGCTGTTCTACCAGATCAAGCAGGGCAAGGTGACCGGCCTGGTCGAGGACGCCGCCTATCAGATCCGCACACCGGAATTCTGGAGCGCCTGCAGCACGATCTGCGACGAGCGCGACTTCCGCCTCGGCGGCTCGTTCTTCGACGGCAAGGGCCAACCGAGCCAGGTCTCGGCGGTGTCGCACGGATCGAGCACCACGCGCTTCAACGGCATCAACGTCATCAATACCGCGCGGTCGATATGAACCGTGCGCAGTTCCTCCGCCTGATGCTGGCGGGCGCGGCAGGCGCGGTGCTGTCGCCGCTGGCACGTGCCGCCAGCGTCGAGTACGACTTCTGGCTGACGCGGCTGAAGTACGACTCGGGGGACTGGGATGTCGACCAGCGCATGCCGGCCAACCTGATCACATCCTTGATCGACTACACCCACCTGCGCGTGGATCCGAAGGAGCACGTGCTGGCGCTGGCCGACCCGAAGATGATGACCGCGCCGTTCTGCTACCTGGCTGGGCACAAACTGGTTGAGTTCAATCCCGATGAGCGGCGCAACTTCGAGCGTTACGTGCGCAACGGCGGCTTCGTCTTCGTCGACGACTGCAACCACGACATCGACGGCCTGTTCGCGCGCTCGTTCGAGGCGCAGATGGCGGCAATCTTCGGGCCGAGGGCGCTGCGCAAGCTGCCCAACACGCATGCACTGTACCGCAGCTTCTTCACCTTCAAGGACGGTCCGCCGGCCACGGGCTTCGAGCTCAACGGTTGGGGCGACGACCTGGTGCACGACTACCTGCAGGGCATCGAGATCGACGGCCGGCTCGGCGTCCTCTACAGCAACAAGGATTACGGTTGCGAGTGGGACTACGACTGGCGCAACAAGCGTTTCCTGGCCGAGGACAATACGAAGTTCGCGGTCAATATCGTGATGTATGCGTTGAACAGCTGATGACGAAAGGCCGGCACCGACACGTCACACCGTCATTCCCGCGAAGGCGGGAACCCAGCGACTTTGCATTTTGGCTGGGAATGACGTCGAAGGCGGCTGGCGCAGAAGGTCAGAGGCACTGGGTTCCCGCCTTCGCGGGAATGACGGGTTCCAGATAAGGATTGCAAATGAACACCAGCCCC
>WWPM01005010.1:0-14740 GCA_023279145.1 Glomeris maerens | reverse complement strand
ACATCCCGACGTGTCGGCCGGCGGTGCTGTTCAAAGCCCGCCATCTGATCGGCGGCCATCGCCAGTGTCTGCGGTTTCATCACGCTGCGCCTGTTGCAAGGATCAATACTATTTTCCCCGATCTCGGGGGCATTTTTCAGCGTTGCCCTAGGTCCAACTCCGCCCATCTCATGCGGGCGAGTTCGCCAGGTCGGGTGAAGATGAGCGGGGCCAGGCGCAGTGCAGTGCGAACGACGGGTCGGCTAGTGCTGCTGCCGATCTTGCGAATCACAATGGTGGCTTCGTCGGGCGTAGTAGCAGCGGCGAACGGCATGGGGCGCCACGGGGTGAGCGCGCCCTTTAGTGCCCCTGTCGGGTCACCGTCGGCGCGCCCCGTGCGGACGGCATAGCGGAACACCTGCCCGCAGGTCTGCAACGCGCGATGTGCCGTCTCGATGGCTCCTCGCTGCTCGATCCGTTCCAAGTGCTTCAGCAGCTCCGTGGCCGCGATCTCGGAAACAGGTCGCTTGCCCATCCATGGGAAGATGTCCCGCTCCAGGCGGCGGATAACCTTGTCGGCGTGAGTATCGGCCCACTTTGTCTTCTGTTTGGCAAACCATTCGCGACCTACGACCTCGAAGGAGTTGGCGGCTGCAGCATCGCCGGCGGCCTTGGCTGCCCCTTGCGGTGCTCGCCGAAGTCGATGTCAGCGGCCAGCAGCTTGCGTGCGGTGTCACGTCGCTCACGGGCAACGGCCAGGCTGGTATCAGGGTAGGTACCGAAGGAGAGGCGCTTCTCTTTGCCGCCGAAGCGGTACTTCCAACGCCACCACTTGCCGCCGGCGGGGGAGATTTCCAGGTACAGGCCCGCCCCGTCGAAGAGGCGCTGGGTCTTGGCGGCGGGCTTTGCTTTGCGAATTGCGGTATCGGTAAGGGCCATGGAAGAGTTCCTGCCCCATTCGGGGGCAACTGGAGGTGGACGACCTCGGTTGCCCCCCAAATTTGCCCCCACCAGACCCTGCATTCGGCTGGATTTTTCCGAACTGCATTGGACACAAAAAAGGCCGAAAGCCTCGCATTTGCGCGGCTTACCGGCCTTCGTTGCACCGTACTGGACGGTGAAATGGTGGAGCGGAGGAGGATCGAACTCCCGACCTTCGCATTGCGAACGCGACGCTCTCCCAGCTGAGCTACCGCCCCATGTAACGCACGGCAGTCTAACGGGGGATCCTGCTTCTGCCAACAGGGGATGGGGCTGAGCGCCTTGGTGGAGTGCGCCTGCTTTCAGTCCTGGCTGGTCAGCAGAGGTGCAATTTTGGACTCCAGTGTTTCACGCCGCCAGCCTGACAGTGCCTCCGGCCATTCGCCGCGATCCAGCAGTGCCTCAAGCCACCGTCGCGAGGCTAGCACACCGTCAGGCAATCCCAGTTCGGCACTGCGTGCAGCCACGGCATTCTGCAGCTTGCGTAACCGTTGTTTGTCACGGTTGTCGCCCTGATTGGCGTCGGGGGCGTCGGCTTCATCTGGTAGAGGGGTGTTCAAGGCGGTCCATACCGCATCGCTGAGCTTGCGTGACGCCTTCGGGTGCGCATCGAGATCGCGCTGTAGTCCGGCACGGTCCATCGGTGGGTTGCGGGCGAGATTGACGGCCAGTTCGTTGTCGAGGATCCAGTTGCGCGGGCGGTCGTTGTCGCGCGCATAGCTGTCGCGCCAGCGCAGCAGGCGCAAAAGCCTCAGTTGCGCGTCGCGTTCGAGGAACTGGGCGCTGCGCATCGTCGCGTGCGGCCAGCGTTCCGGGCCTTCGTTCTCGGCGTTGATCACCGTGCGTGCGGCGTCTTCGATCAGCCAGTCGCTACGACCCAATTCCTGCAGGTGGTGCTGGAGTTGGTCGTGCATCTCGAACAGGTGGCGCACGTCGTCAGCGGCATATTCGAGTTGGGCTGGCGACAGTGGTCGACGCAGCCAGTCCGAGCGCGTCTCGCCTTTGGCCAGGGTGATGCCGGTCAGTTGTTCCACCAGCTTCTGGTAACCCAGGCCGGCGCCGATGCCGGCTAGTGCGGCGGCCAGCTGGGTGTCGAACAGCGGCTTGGGCACCACGCCGCAGGAATGGCGGAACGCCACCAGGTCTTCGCTGGGGCTGTGCATCACCTTGACGATGGATGGGTGGGTGAGGATGGAAGTTAGCGTGGTGAGGGTGCCGGGTGCGAGCGGGTCGATCAGCAAGATCTGCGGCTCGTCGCTGTCCCCGCGCTCGATCGAGATCTGCACTAGTGCCAGTTGCGGCCAGAAGGTGCGCTCGCGGATGAACTCGGTGTCCAGTCCGATCCGTGCCGGTGTCGTTGCGAAATGGGCGCGCAGGGCGGTGGGGTCGGTAATCCAGGTGGCAGGCATGTAGAAATGGTAGGAGGGGAAGGGGTGGCGAGGTTGCCGGGGCGGGCGACAATAGCCTACTTTCGACACACCCAAGTGTCCCGGTATTAGGCGAGGAGGATGATTGCGCGCACCGTTATTGGCTTTCGCCGCCATGCTGGCGTTGGTGTCGGGCTGTTCGCGCGAACCGTCCGGCCCGCTCCGTGAAGTCGCCGGTGCGCACGTGCCGATCGTGACCATCAGCGCTGATCAGGCGGTGTCGCCGGTGCCGCCGTGGCGGGCGCCGATGATCGAGGTCAACGATAGTAATTTCAAGCGACTCAAGGCCAACGCCGCCGGGGCGTTGAAGAAAGAGCGTCTGTTCGGCAGTGCTGAGGATGCGATTCCGCTGTTCCTGGCTTTGCGGCGGTTTGCGCCTGACGATGCAGAGGTGCAGGTCGGCCTGGGTCGTGCCATGGCCAGTTTACTCGGCAAGGGCGGCGAAGCGCTTGCGGCGATCGACCGCGATCCATTGTCGTTGCGCCGTGCGCATGAAATTGCGGCGGTTGCACGTGCCGTCGCGCCAGACGATGCCACCGTGGAAGCCTACCTTGCGCGCTTGGACAAGTCTGACCAGACGCAGGAAGCCAATCGCCTTGGTGAGGAAGCTCTCAATGCTGGCCGTCTCGGCATGGATGGCGGTAGCGACACGGCACTGGCCTATTTTCACCGGGCACTGGAATTGCAGCCAGACGATCAGCGCGCCAAGCAGGGCATTGCGGCGGTGGAGAGTGCGTTGATTCGACGCGCCGAGGTTGCCGCCGACCATGACGACTATACCGGTGCCCAGCGCGAGCTCGACGCCGCGGCGAAGGTGCGTCCGGGATTTGCCAGCGTCGACGATGCTCGCGCCCGTGTGGCGATGCAGCGTATCGTCCGAGTCAATGCGTTGCGTGATGCAGGCATCACCGTGCTGACCCGCAATGCTGGCGTGGACGAAGCGCGGCGACTGTTGGCCGTGATGCTGCGCATCGCTCCAACTGGCGATCCGGCTGCGCGTGAACTGCGCGAACGTATCGACCTGGCCACGCATTACGGCCTCTTCCGCCCCGGGCAGGTATTCACCGATGCAATACAGGGCGGTGGCCGTGGGCCGCAATTGGTGGTGATTCCGCACGGTGCCTTCCGCATGGGCGCACCGGAGGGCGAGATCGACTCCAGCGATGCCGAGCGGCCGCTGCGCAACATCCGTTTCGAGCACGGCCTGGCGATGTCGCGCACGGAAATAACCGTGGGTGAATTCCGCCGCTTCATGACAGCGACCGACCATCGCGCACGTGCCAGTCGGCGTGGTTATTCCATCGCTTACGACGAGCGTAGCGGCAATTTCGTGCGCCGTGGCAACGTCGACTGGCAGTCCGACTATGTTGGCAACCGCGCCCGTGACGATATGCCGGTGATCCACGTTAGTGCGAAGGATGCGATTGCCTACGCCGAGTGGCTGTCGGTGCAGACCGGCCAGCGCTATCGGCTGCCCAGCGAAGCCGAGTTCGAGTATGCACTGCGTTCCGGTGACACCCGCCGCTATCCATGGGGCGATGGCTCACCGCCAGTACGCGCGGGCAACTTCACCGGTGCCATGGATGTCTCGCCCAGTGGGCGCCGCTGGCGCAATGCGTTTGCCGATTATGGTGATGGCATGTGGGGGCCGGCACCCGTTGGCCGCTACCGTGCCAATGCTTTCGGTGTGCATGACCTGTCCGGCAATGTGAGCGAATGGGTAGCTGACTGCTGGCACGACACCTATCGCCGTGCACCGCGTAACGGTGAGGCCTGGCTCAACCCCGGATGCCGTTCCAGGGGGGTGCGTGGCGGTTCCTGGGCGAGTTCGCCGGCACAGACACGCTCGGCGTGGCGGCAGGGTAGCGACGGCAATGTGACCAGTGCGCGCATTGGCTTCCGGGTGGTGCGTGAAATCTGAACCGGGACTCCACTCCTCATGCTGTCGGCCTAGAATGCACCGGTCCAGAAGTGGCTGGATCCAGGATGGCCGAGGAGGGTGCAAATGAGGGTAGATCCCTTGGGTAGTGCGCAACAGCAAGGTCGGCGGCAGCGCGGGTTCGGTGGCATGCGTTGGTGGATACTCGTCCTGTTTGCCGGCTACGCCGCCTGGCAGTGGTTCGGTAGCGCCAAGGTCGACCCCTACACTGGCGAGACGGCGCACTACGCCACCACAGCCGAAGAGGAGGTGCAATTGGGGGCGCAGGCCTTCCAGCAAGTGCTGGGCGATGCCAATGCACAGGGCGCACTGCTTCCCGCCAATGCCCAGGTCAGCCAGCAGATCCGCGAAATTGCGCAGCGCCTGATCGCGCGCGTGCCGCAGGTGACTGCGGCGCTGGCGGCGCAGAACAAGCAGGAGGTGCCGGTCGATCATCAGGCATTCCAATGGGACGTCGCGGTGATCCAGTCCGACCAGGCCAATGCGTTCTGCCTGCCGGGCGGCAAGATGGCGGTCTACACCGGCTTGCTGCCCGTGGCAAAGACTGCGGACGCGATGGCCGTGGTGATGGGCCACGAGATCGCCCACGCGCTGTTACGCCATGGCTCGCAGCGCATGGCCCAACAGAAACTGGTGCAAATGGGGCAGATGGCCGCCGGCATGGCGGTTGGCGGAATGGACCCGAGCCAGCAGCAAGCGATCATGGCGGCGTTGGGTGCTGGTGCGCAGTACGGACTGGTTTTGCCTTACGGTCGCAATCACGAGACTCAGGCGGACAAGGTCGGGCTGATGCTGGCGGCGGCGGCCTGCTATAACCCGCAGGAAGCAATTCCGTTATGGCAGCGCATGTCGGAGCTGGGCGGCGGCGAACGCCCACCGGAATTTGCATCCACCCACCCGGATCCTTCCAACCGTATCCAGGTGCTGCAGTCGCTGATGCCGCAGGCAGAGCAGTTCCGCGCGCAGTACTGCGGTAACCAGGGTAAGTAAGTTTTTTCGCCCTTCTCCTCGCATGAGCTATGGTGCTGCGCGAGGATCGGCCCCTCTCTCGTAAGAGGAGAGGGGCGGGCATCAGCCCTTGGTATTGGCTTTTGGCTTGTTGCGGTTGCCCGCGCCAGGTGGCGTGGGGCTCTGACCAACGGTACTGGACAGGTTGCGCTGGAACTCGTTCCACATCGCCAGGTTGCGCTCGGTGAGCTGGTTCATCAGCGCCCACGGTGTCTGCCCGAGGATGCCGCCCATCTGGTTGCGGAACTGCTGCTGCTGATCCAGGAAAACCTGCATGGAGCGTTCCAGGTAATTCCCCATGAACCCCTGTAGCGAGTCTCCGTAGAAGCGGATGATCTGGCTGAGCAACTGTGTCGACAGCACCGGTTCGCCATCTTGTTCATGCTCGGCGATGATCTGCAGCAGCACTTGGCGGGTGAGGTCTTCGCCACTGCGCGCATCGCGTACCTCGAACTCCTCACCGTCGACGATGAGCTGGCGCACGTCCTCAATGGTGATGTAGCTGGAAATCTCGGTGTCGTAGAGCCGGCGGTTCGGATACTTCTTGATGACGCGCATCGATGCCATGGAGCTTCGGCTCTAAATCGTGATGCTGCGCAGCATGGCCCAGGCCGGGAGGGCTTGCAACTGGCGCAACGCGGGCCGCAGTGTGAACAGGGAGCAACATGCAGTAGCTAGCGTCAACGCTCCGCTCCTCATTGCCTACCAGCCCATATGGTGGCCGCCGTTGATATCGAGATTGGAGCCGGTGATCCAGGCCGCCTCTTCGGCAACCAGGAACGCGACCGCATAGGCGATTTCGTTTGGCATGCCCAGGCGCCCGGTTGGGATCTCGGCGACGATCTTGGCGCGCACGTCCTCCGGCACCGACATCACCATGTCGGTTGCCACATAGCCGGGCGAGACGGTGTTGACGGTAATGCCGAAGCGGGCGTTCTCGCGTGCCAGTGAAATCGTGAAGCCGTGCATGCCGGCTTTGGCTGCGGCGTAGTTGGCCTGGCCGTACTGGCCTTTGAGGCCGTTGATCGAGCTGATCTGCACGATCCGGCCCCAATGCCGCTCGCGCATGCCTTCGATCACCGGACGGGTGACGTTGAAGCAGGAGTTGAGGTTGGTGCCGATCACCTCGTTCCATTGCATCGATGTCATGCGATGGAAGGTCGAGTCGCGGGTAATGCCGGCGTTGTTGATCAACACCTCGATGGGACCGAGGTCGCGTTCGATCTGTTCGACCAAGGCCTGCGCCTGTTCGGGTGAGGACACGTCGCCAGGGACGAGAGCAACCTTGACCCCGGCTGCGCGCATCTTCTCATGCCAACTGCGTGCGCGCTCTTCATCACGGTAGTTGGTGGCGACCCGATGGCCGGCTTGTGCCAGGCGCTGGACAATCGAACTGCCGATACCACCGGTACCGCCGGTGACCAGAGCTACGCGTGACTGCATGGGATCGTCTCCTTGGGATTACCGCGTGTCGGGGCGCGGCCGGTCGATTCCGATTCTAGGGGGGTTGCGGGCGAAGGCAATGCGGCAGTACCGATAGGCCGATGCAGGTCTCAATCGCCATTTTCCATACCCAGCCCGGCCTCCGCCGTCTGCACCGGGATCAAGGCGGGCACGAAGGCGGCGACCGAGCGTGCGAGTAGATCAGGCAGGTGCTCGCAATCGGCGAGTGTCGCCGGATCCTGCCCCAGGCATAACCAAGCCGCACGAAGGCCGGCCAGTGGATAGTCGCGGTTGACCGGCTGCGAGGCATCGGATTTGGACAACTTGCGTCCGTCCGGCCCGAGCATCAGCGGCAGATGCGCATACCGTGGCGTGGGCAGGCCAAGTGCCTGCTGCAGAAGAATCTGGCGTGGGGTTGAGTCGAGTAGGTCGGCGCCGCGTACGACATCGGTGATGCCCTGGTCGGCATCGTCGACCACCACTGCCAACTGGTAGGCCCAGTAGCTGTCGGCGCGACGCAGCACGAAGTCGCCGACGCAGCGTGCCACGTCCTGGCGATAGTGGCCGACGATGAGGTCATCGAAGGTGATGACACTATCGCCGGGTACTCGCAGACGAACCGCCGGATCAGGGCGTGGTGGCCGAGCCACGCAGGCGCGGTGCACGCCGGCGGTAACCGCCAGGTCCGTCCGGCTGCAATGGCAATGGAAGGCACGATCGCATTCAAACAGGCGATTGAGGGCAGCCTGATAAAGCGAGGAGCGTTGGCTTTGCCAGAGCACGTCCTCATCGGCGTGCAGTCCAAAGGCGGACAGTGTTTCCAGTTGGCGCCGGGCGGCTCCGGTCACTTCACGCGCAGGGTCCAGATCCTCCACCCGCACCAGCCAGCGCCCACCGGCCTGGCGTGCCAGTAGCCAGCTGGCGAAGGCCGCCAGTAACGAGCCCGGATGCAGTTCGCCAGTGGGTGAAGGTGCGAAGCGGCCGCGGTAGGTGGCTGGCGTCGGGGGCACTGCGGGCTGGCATGATTTCACTTGAATTCAACATCAGCGTGCCACATTTTGCATAGGTAACGCGCATGGTGCGCGAAGGGTTCCTGTCATGTTCAAACGCATTGCCCTGTTCCTTGCCACCAATCTGGCGGTACTGGCCCTGCTCAGCGTCGTCATGGCCGTACTGCAGCGCATGGGTATCCGGCTTGAAGGGAGCGGACAATTACTGGTCTTCGCCACCATATTCGGCTTCGGTGGCTCGCTGATCTCGCTGATGACCTCGAAGTGGATCGCCAAGCGCAGCACCGGCGCCCACGTTATCGAGCAGGCGCGTAACGAGTCCGAGCAGTGGCTGGTCAACACCGTTCGCCGCCAGGCCGAGGCGGCGGGTATCAAAATGCCGGAAGTGGCCATCTACGACGCGCCGGAAATCAATGCCTTCGCTACCGGACCCAGCCGCAACAACTCGCTGGTCGCGGTGTCTACCGGCTTGTTGCGGGCATTGAACCGGGACGAGGCCGAGGCCGTTCTCGGCCACGAAGTCAGTCACGTCGCCAACGGGGACATGGTGACGATGGCGCTGATCCAGGGTGTGCTCAACACGTTTGTGATCGTGTTGGCCCGCGTGGTCGGCCGAGCCATCGACAGTTATCTCAGCGGCAATCGTCAGGGGGGGGCAGGCATCGCCTATTACGTGATCGTGTTTGTGCTCGACATGATCTTCGGCCTGTTCGCCAGCATGATCGCGATGTGGTTCTCGCGTCACCGTGAGTTCCGTGCCGATGCAGGTGGCGCCCATCTGGCCGGCCGCGACAAGATGATTGCCGCACTCCAGCGTCTGTCGCAGACCTACGGTGAAAGCACATTGCCCAAGACCGTCCAGGCTTTTGGCATCAGCGGTGGTGTCGGCCACGGCCTGCGCCGGCTACTGATGAGTCACCCGCCGTTGGAAGAGCGTATTCAGACGTTGCGCAACGCGCCGTTGGAGCAAGTGCGGGAAACGGTGGTGCGTTGATCCCGGCCATATCTACTGGCCACATTGCGTAAACAGGCAAGCCCGCCGTTTGGCGGGCTTGCTCGCAAAAATCTACCTGATTACCCAGCTGTCGCATCCCCTGATACGCCGAGACGTCACGGTACACGCAGGCAAGGAGGTGAGGTCATGGCGAAGAATGGCGTGCAATTTCAGCCTGGCATGAGTCTGCCCGCGTTTCTTGAGCAGTACGGCAGCGAGCGGCAGTGTCAGGAAGCCTTAATCCAGCAGCGTTGGCCGAAGGGGTTTGTCTGCCCTGACTGCGGGCATGCCGGCCACTGTCGCCTCAAGCAACGTGACGTGTTCCAGTGCAACCGCTGCAAACGCCAAGTGTCATTGACCAGTGGCACGTTGTTCGCCCAGACCAAGTTGCCCTTGCGGACGTGGTTCCTGGCGATCTATCTGTTGACCCAGAACAAGAACGGCATCTCGGCGCTCTCGCTGCGCCGTCACCTGGGGGTGTCCTACAACACGGCGTGGCTGGTCAAGCACAAGCTGATGCAGGCGATGGTGGAGCGCGACCGCGAGCAGCCACTGAGTGGGGCGATCCAGGTAGACGATGCGTATTGGGGCGGTGAGCGCCACGGCGGCAAGAGCGGTCGCGGCAGCCCCGGCAAGACGCCTTTTGTGGCGGCGGTGCAGTGCACGCTCGACGGCCACCCGGTCAGGATGCGGATGGACGTTGTAGGCAGGTTCCGCAAGACCGAGCTGACGGCTTGGGCCCAGCGTTGCCTGACGCCGGGTAGTGCGGTGGTGTCGGACGGCTTGAACTGTTGTCCTGGGGGCGTACTGGCAGATTGCACTTACGAAGCCATTTTCGATTCGCAGCCTGCCCTCCAGCAGGCCGCCTGACCGCAGACGATCCACTTATAAATCGCCAGATCGTGTTCAGATGAGTGGGCCCACCTCTGTCATAGCGTCAGCGGCTTGTACGGACGCAAGCCGGTCACCTTATCGCCGATCCATTCGTTGATGTGCGCCAGGTGCACCTGCTGCGGTTCCAACTCGTTGGCCGCCCACACAGCGGCGGTGTCACGGATCGAGCCGAAGCCGCCGGCATTCTGGGGGACGATGCCCATCAGTTGGGACGGGATGCGCAGCGACGCCAGCATGCCGTCACGCGTGATGTTCTTGATACCGCCAAACTTGTCTTTTGCCGCCACCTCGCCGACTGGCATCCACTGGATGCCGTCCTTTTTTTACATCAGCCGTTTTTGAGCCTGCTGTGCTTGTAGCCGTAGAGGAAGTAGATCAGGAACCCGATCGCCGTCCACACCACCATCAGGAACCAGTTGTGCGCGGTCATCGTCGATAGTAGCGCCAGGCAGCTGAGGATGCCGGCGATGCACACGCCCCAGGCGAACGGAATGCGGAACGGACGCGGCAGGTCGGGCTGCGTCCGGCGCAGGATCAACACCCCGCCACAGACGGCGGCGAATGCGATCAGCGTGCCCATCGAGGTCAACTCGCCGAGCACGTCGAGCGGGAACAGCGCGGCCAGGATCGCGATGCCGATGCCCGTGATCACGGTATTGATGTGCGGCGTGCGGTACTTAGGGTGGATTTTCGTGAACAGCGGTGGCAGCAGGCCATCGCGGGCCATGATCATAAAGATGCGCGGCTGCCCAATGATCATCACCAGCACCACCGACGACAGCCCGATCAGCGCACCGATCTCGACCACCACGCGCAGCCAGCCCAGTTCCGGATGCGCCGCAACCGCAGTGACCACCGGCTCATCGGTGCCGAGCAGGCCGAAGGGCACTAGGCCGGTCATCACTGCGGCCATGGCGATGTAGAGCACCGTGCAAATTGCCAGCGACAGCAGCATGCCGATCGGTAGATCGCGCTGTGGCTTGTGCGATTCCTGCGCCGCCACCGACACTGCCTCGAAGCCGATGTAGGCGAAGAACACCAGCGCCGCCCCGCGCAACACGCCTTCGAAACCGTACTTGCCCGGGCCTTGGCTGGCCGGAATGAACGGATGCCAGTTAGCCGGGTCGATGTACTTCCAGCCGGCGAAGATCACCAGCAGGATCAGGCCGGTCTTGAGCACCACCATCGCCATGTTCATCGCCGACGATTTGCGGATGCCCACATAACAAAGCCACGTCAACAGCAGCACGATGGCGGCCGCGGGCAGGTTGGCGATCGCGCCGGTCGGCTTGAGCTGCGCATCCAGCGGCGCACTGACCAGTGTCTGTGGCAAGTGGATACCGAAGTGGTCGAGCAGGCTGAGGAAGTAGCCGGTCCAGCTCACCGCCACGGCCGAGGCCGACACACCGTATTCGAGCACCAGCATCCAGCCAATGAACCACGCCGCCAGTTCGCCCAGCGTCGCGTAGGTGTAGGTGTAGGCGCTGCCGGAGACCGGCACCATCGCCGCGAACTCGGCGTAGGCTAACGCGCAGAACGTGCAGCAGATCGCCGCCAGGACGAACGACAGCATGATGGCGGGGCCGGCATGGTCGGCCGCGGCTTGGCCGGTGATGACGAAGATGCCGCCGCCGATCACCGCGCCGATGCCCAGCGCGGTCAGGCCCCACGGGCCGAGGGTGCGGTGCAACTCCAGACCCTGCGCGTCGGCATGGCTGGCGTGGGGGTGTTTGGTGGCCCAGAGTTGTCCGAACATCGATTGCTTCCCAGGTCCGGCAAGGCCGGCATCGGATGGAGTGCCATTGAAGAGCAGGCGTTTGAACGGACAAGGCCGGCGGGGATGCCGCCGGCCTTGGCATGTGCCGCAGTGGATCAACGCTGGGCTTTGCGAACCTTGCTGTTGCGATAACCGTAGAAGAAGTAGATCGCCATACCGATCGCGGTCCAACCGGTCATCAGATGCCAATGCTCCGAGAACGGCTGCCAGAACAGGTAAAGGCAGGCGAGTGCACCGAGCGGGCAGATGATTACTGCGGCCGGTACGCGGAACGGGCGCGGCAGGTCCGGACGGCTCTTGCGCAGCACCAGCACGCCGATGGAGACGGTGGCGAAGGCGAGCAGGGTACCCATCGAGACCAGTTCGCCGAGCAGGCCGATCGGCAGGAAGCCGGCCAATATGCAGGCAAAGACGCCGACGATGATCGTGCCCATGTACGGGGTCTGGAACTTCGGGTGCACCTTGGCAAAGATCGGCGGCATCAGGCCGTCCTTCGCCATCGAGTAGAAGATGCGCGGCTGGCCCATCAGCATTACCAGAATCACCGAGCTCAGGCCGGCAATGGCACCGATCTCGACGATCAGCTTCAGCCAGCTCAGGGCCGGGTAGGCCTCCAGCGCGGTGGCGACCGGCTTGGGTGTGCTCAGCATGTGGTACGGCAACAGACCGGTCAGCACCAGGGAGACGATGATGTAGATAATCGTGCAGATAACCAGCGAGCCGAGAATGCCGATCGGCATGTCGCGCTGCGGATTCTTGGCTTCGCCGGCCGCGGTCGAAACCGCATCGAAACCGATGTAGGCGAAGAACACCACCGCGGCACCGCGGATAACGCCCGAGATTCCGTACTTGCCCGGACCTTCGTTATCCGGGATGAACGGCACCCAGTTGTCCGGGTTGACGTAGCTGGTGGCGAAGGCCACGAACATCACGATGACGATGACCTTGATGGCCACGATCACCGAGTTGACGACTGCGGACTGGGTGATGCCGACATAGCACAGGCCGCTGAGCGCGGCGACGATGAACACGGCCGGTAAATTGATCAGGCCGCCGGTATAGACGATGGAGCCGTTGACGACGTTGAGTGGGGCGGCTGCCAGCGAGGCCGGCAAGGCCATGTGGAAGTACTCGAGGAAACTGTTGAGGTAGCCCGACCAGCCCACGGCAACGGTGGACGCGGCGAACATGTATTCGAGGACCAGGTTCCAGCCGATGAACCAGGCGACGAATTCGCCCAGCGTGGCGTAGGAGTAGGAGTAGGCGCTGCCTGAGACCGGCATCATCGCCGCGAACTCGGCGTAGCACAGGCCGGCGAGGGCGCAGGCGAAGCCGGCGATGACGAAGCTCAGGACGATGGCCGGGCCGGCATGCTCGGCGGCGGCGTGGCCGGACAATACGAAGATGCCGGCACCAATGACGGCGCCGATACCCAGCATCACCAGTTGGGTGGCGGTCAAGGATCGCTTGAGGACCACCTCGCCTTGCAGGCTGCCTTCTACAGGCTCACCGGCATCGACGTGCCCGGCAGGCGCCACCGGTTTGGTGATGAAGAGGTTTTTGAGCATCTGATTCCCCTGGAAATGTGGGCTGCCACCCATTCAGGCGGCGGGTGAAACGCAGGGCCGTGAAGGGCGGGCCACCTTAACCCACGTGGGAAAGAAGCGGCAAGCGCGAGGCGTCACGCCCCTTGGTATGTGAAACGGTGCCGGCGCGGCTGTGGGTAGTGCCACTTGCGTGAGTCGGTAAGGATGGGGTCGGTGAAGCCCCCTTGCCCGTGCCTATTGCTTCCCCGGCGAGCCGCGATACTTCGGACGGAGGCAAACTGCTCGCCTAAAATGGCGCGCAATTCCCTCCGGGCGGATCCGTTGAACGTTGATCACCAGGCCAGCGCCACCGTTGGTTCAATCGATTCGCTACGCGCGGCACTGGCCGATTACGCCAGCAGATGGCCGCAGGAGGCCGAAACCGCAGGCGACTTCAGCCACTTCCTGGCGTCGGCCGACACGGTCTTCGAGCGCATCCACCTGACCGGTCACTTCACCGCCTCGTCGTGGCTGGTCGACCGCAGCGCGACACGCGTGCTGCTCACCCACCATCGCAAGCTCGAACGCTGGCTGCAGCTCGGTGGCCATGCCGACGGCGACCGCGACCTTTCGCGCGTCGCCCTGCGCGAAGCCGAGGAGGAATCTGGACTGGCAGGTATGGACGTGGAGCCGGAAGTGTTCGACCTGGACCGCCACTGGATTCCCGAGCGCGGCGATGTCCCTGGGCATTGGCACTACGACGTGCGTTACGTCGTGCATGCGCGCGCGAGCGAAAACTACGTCGTCAGCGACGAGTCGCACGATCTGGCATGGCGCGCGATCGCCGAGATACTGGCCGATTCGGGCAGCGACGAGTCGATGCAGCGCATGGCGCGCAAGTGTCTGGCACGCAGCCGCTGACCTCAATAGAGGATACGCACCCGCAATGTCCCCGGAATACGCGCCAGCTCATCGCGCACCAGCGCCGCCTGCACCTGTGTCGCGGTGACGTCGATCACCACGTAGCCCACCTTGGGATGTGTGCGCAGGAACTGGCCGTCGATGTTGACGCCCAGGCGCGAGAACACGTCGTTGACCTGCGACAACACACCCGGCACGTTGCGGTGGATGTGCAGCAGGCGCAGGCTGCCGGTGTGCTCGGGCAGGGTCACTTCCGGGAAGTTGACCGCCGACAGCGTCGAGCCGTTGTCGCTGTAGCGGATCAGCTTGGCCGCCACTTCCAGGCCGATGTTGTCCTGGGCTTCGAGCGTGCTGCCGCCGATGTGCGGGGTCAGGATCACGTTGTCGAGACCGACCAGCGGCGACACGAACGCATCGGCGTTGCCCTGTGGCTCGACTGGGAACACGTCGACCGCGGCGCCACCGACCTGGCCCGAGGCCAGGCCCGCGGCCAGCGCATCGATATCGACCACGGTGCCGCGCGAGGCGTTGATCAGGTGCGCGCCCGGCTTCATCCGCGCCACCTGCGCGGCGCCGAACATGCCCTGCGTCGCGGCCGTCTCCGGCACGTGCAGGGTGACGATGTCGCTGCGCGCCAGCAGGTCGTCGAGGCCGGCGGCGGCGCGGGCGTTGCCCAGCGACAGCTTGGTCTCGATGTCGTGGAAGATGACCTGCATGCCCAGGGCTTCTGCGATCACGCCGACCTGGGTGCCGATGTGGCCGTAACCGACGATGCCCAGGGTCTTGCTGCGCACCTCGTGGCTGCCGGCGGCCGACTTGGACCAGCCGCCGCGATGGCACT
>WWPM01005007.1:0-11742 GCA_023279145.1 Glomeris maerens | reverse complement strand
CCCCCCCCCATGCGGTGGCCCAGCCGTGGTCGCTGCCGTCGGGCCTGGGCTTGGCCGCGCAGCCAGATCTTGTACGTGCGCCCGACGGCGCGCTTGTGCTGGCCTGGATCGCGATCGAAGGCGACCAGCATGCGCTGAAGTTCTCCCGCTACGGCAAGGGCGCGTGGAGCGATGCGAAGGTGATCGCGCGCGGCAACGACTGGTTCGTCAACTGGGCCGACACGCCCCACCTTGCAGTGACGCCGGACGGTGCCTTGTGGGCGCACTGGCTGAAAAAATCGGCCAATGCGCCCTATGCGTACGACATCGCGCTGGTCCGCTCCGGTGATGACGGCCGCACTTGGTCGCCGCCGGTGTGGGTGAACGATGACGGCACGCCGACCGAACATGGCTTCGTATCGCTGTGGCCGGCCGCACGTGACCGCCTCGGCATCGCTTGGCTCGACGGTCGCAACAGCGGCGGTGGCCATGGCGGTCACGAAGGTCACGGCGGGGGCGCAATGACGTTGCGTGCTTCGCTGTTCGACGCAACGCTCAAGCGCGACGGCGAGCGCGAAATCGATGCGATGACCTGCGATTGCTGTCAGACCGATGTGGCTCTGGGCGCGCGCGGGCCGTTGCTGGTCTATCGCGATCGTACGCCGGACGATATCCGCGACATCGCCATCACCCGCCTGCAGGATGGGGCCTGGGGGCCGCCGCACCTGGTTCACGCCGACGGCTGGAAGATGCCGGCCTGCCCGGTCAACGGCCCTGCCGTTGCCGCTGCCGGCACTGCCGCGCTCGTGGCCTGGTACACCGCTGCCGGCGATATGCCCGCATTGAAGCTGGCGCGCAGCCGCGATGCCGGCGACAGCTTCGCCGCACCGCTCACGATCGACCAAGGCGTACCGGTGCAGGGACGCGTTGATCTCGCGCTTGATGCCAACAATGCTTGGACGCTCTGGTTGCGCGAGGATGCCGGGGTGCAGTCGTTGCATCTGGCGCGCTACACCTCCGACCTCGGACGTGAACTGCAACGCGTCGAAGTCGCACGCCTGCAAGGGCGCGGACGCGCCACCGGTTTCGCTCAACTCGCACTGGGCGATGACGGTGTCTACGTGGTCTGGACCGATGTCGTCGACGGCAAACCGCGGTTGCAGGGCCGGCATTACCGGCTGGTGCCGTAACGTCCGTCGTCATGCCGGCCGCCACTGCCGCAGGCAAGTCATGGTGATGTTGTCACCGCGCATTCGGCCACTTGCCAAATGCTATTGATTCTCGTTTAATGGCTGTGCCATCTGTGGCCGGATCAGAGGACGGCATCTTTCCAGGGTGTGTCCTGTCCCAATCGCCCGGTAGCCATCCCGCACCGCGACAGCCAAAGAACAAGCGCCCGCCTGCATGAAGGCGGCGGCAGTTCGACTCGCCCGATTCGCGCCGCTGTCCCCCATTGCAGATCAATACATCCATGCACCTCATCCGTTCTGTGCGTCCATCCCGAACCGGGCTTGCCCGTGTTCGGAGTTCCTTGTCGATCACACGCTGCGCCTTGCGCATGGCGATCGTGCTTGCCCTGGCCGGCATGTCCGGCGCAGCGCTTAGCGCCCCTCACGATACCGCGAGCGGTGAGCCGGCCGGAGCGGCATCGCATGCCGACGACGCGGTGGATCTGGATGCGGTGGATCTGGATAAGGTGGAAGTGATCGGGCATCAGCCATCCGATTATCAACCGGGACTGTCGACCACGAGTACGGGTCTGAAGCTCACCCCGCGCCAGACACCGCAATCGGTAAGCGTGGTGACCCGGCAACGCATCGAAGACGAGGGCCTGGAGTCGGTCACCGATGTCGTCAATCGCACGACCGGTCTGTCGGTCAATCAGTACGAAACGCACCGCGCCGGCTTCACCTCGCGCGGCTTCGATATCGCCAACCTGCAGATCGATAGCGTGCCGACCACGTGGCGGTCGGCCTGGAGTTCGGGCGAGGCGCAAACCAGTCTGGCCATCTTCGACCGTGTCGAAATCGTGCGTGGCGCCACCGGCCTGATGACCGGCGCCGGTAATCCTTCGGCGGCCATCAACCTGGTGCGCAAGCGCGCCGACAGCAGGGAAACGACCGGCACGGTAGAGGTCGCCTACGGCCGCTGGAACCAATTGCGCATGTCCGGTGACGTCTCCACTGCGCTCAATGCATCCGGCTCGGTGCGCGCTCGCGTGGTCGGTGAGTACACGCAGGGCGATAGCTGGATGGATTTCCGCAATGACCAGTCGTCGACCTTATTCGCCACGGTGGAGGCCGACCTGTCTCCCTCGACCCTGCTCACCGCCGGCGTCAGCCAACAGGAGACGGACCCGCGCGCGCCAATGTGGGGTGGCTTGCCCTACTGGTATACCGATACCGGGCGCGACATCCCGTGGGATCGCTCTGCGACGACGGCGCCGGAGTGGGCGCGTTGGAATACCCAGTACAACAACTATTACGCCAAGCTTGAACACGGCTTCGATAACGGTTGGCAGATTCGCGCCAGCGTCAGCCGCGGCGAGCGCGAGGCAAATTCCTATTTGCTTTACCTGTCCGGGCCGCTCAAGGAAGACGGCTTCGGCCTCACTGCGTTCCCCGGCTCGTACCTGACTCACACCGTCCAGGACGACGTGAACCTTCACGCGGATGGCCCGTTCACGCTGGGCGGTCGCACGCATGCGCTCGCCGTCGGTGCGCTGTACTCGGACAACGATTTCCGCTCTGGTAGCCGCGACGCGGCGCAACCGTGGGCGGATGTCGGTAATTTTCATAAGTGGGACGGTTCCTATCCAGAGCCCGTCTGGGGCGCGCCTTCCCCGTACGAGAGCAGCAACACCCGGCAGGATGGCCTCTATGCGGTTGCCAGGTTCTCGCTTGCCGATCCATTTTCCCTGATTACCGGAGCGCGCCTGTCCAATTACACGCGTACCGGTTCAGGCCGATACATCGCGCCCTACAAGGTGATGGTCGAGAACGAACTGACGCCCTATGCCGGCATCGTCTATGACTTCAGTGCGCACTGGTCGGCCTACGCGAGCTACACCGAAATCTTCCAGCCGCAGGATGTAAAAGATATCGGCGGCAACCCGCTCGATCCCATTTTGGGCCGCAGCACCGAGGTCGGCATGAAGGCCGAACTGGCCGAGGGGCGCCTGAACCTATCGGCGGCGGTGTTTCGCATCCAGCAGGACAACCTGGCCCAGGAGGCCGGGATGATCGACCGTGGCAATGGCCCGGAGGTGTACTACCGCGGGGCCGAAGGCGCGACCAGCCGCGGTTTCGAGTTTGAACTGGCCGGTGAAATCGCTGCCGGTTGGAATGCCAGTGCCGGTTACAGCCAGTTCAAGGCCACGGATGCCAACGGTGTCGACTTCAACACGATCTACCCGCGCAAGCTGCTGCATCTGTTCACCACTTACCGCTTGCCTGGCACGTGGAGCGCATTGACCGTCGGCGGCGGTGCAAACTGGCAAAGCCGCACATACACCATCAGTCGCGAGCACCCCGTCGGCGGCAGCGGGCGGATTGAACAAGGCTCGTTCGCGCAGGTGACGCTGATGGCGCGCTACGCGTTCACCCCGCAGTTGTCGGCACAGCTCAATATCGACAATGCGCTGGACGAAGAATTCTTCGGCATGTCCGCCGCCTACGGCGCCATCACATTCGGGGCGCCGCGCAGCGTGCAGGCGAGCGTGCGCTACCGGTTCTGAGGCTCCATCTTCTGCCATCACCTCTTGCCACGATTGCCGGAAACTGCCGCCATGCCTGCATCCTCCGTCGCCTCTGCCCGCGGCCGTGCCACCGCGTTGCGACTTGTCATGTGTATCGGTGGCGCCGTGCTCGGTGGTTACGTTGTCGTCTGGGGTCTGATCGCCACGCTCACCAGCTCGCTGTTCGCCCTGGGCATGGCGTTCCACGATGCCGAGTTTCTGGCCAGCGCACTGGGCCTTCTTACCTACCTGGTGGTTTTTCTGTGGGTCTTCACGGTGCGCCGTCTTGCCCTGGCTTGCCTGGTGCTGGTCGGTAGCGGCGCACTGATGGCGGCCCTGGGGTCGCTGTTGCAGTCGGCACTGATTTGAATAGGTAGACCGGACATGTTCCAGAATTTCCGTCTTGCGATGGCATGGGTCCATACGTGGTTCGGGTTGGTGCTTGGGTTCGTACTGATGGTGGCGTTCTTCTTCGGCGCACTGTCGGTGTTCGACCGGGAGATCGACCGCTGGGCCATCCCGGTAACCCGCTTCGAGCCGCAACCGATGCCATCGTTCGACCGCGTGCTGAAACCGGCATTCGAGCGCATGCAACCTGGGCGTGAAGCAATCGCTGCGATGCACTCACGGGTCAATGGGCCGATGCCTGCGCGCTTCGACACGGTGATCAGCTGGAGTGCGTACACCACCCATCGTGATCCGGTACTGGCGCTGTATGCAGGGTACGAGGTGCCCAACCCCAAGGATCCCGAGGAGGCCATCTGGGCTTATGCCACCGTCGACCCACGCAACGGCACGCCACTGCCGGATGACCGGCTCAAGATCGGCAGTAATTTCTTCTATCCGATGCACTACAGCCTCAACCTGCATTGGAAAGCGCTGGGCATCTGGACCGTTGGCCTGGCCGCGCTGATGATGCTGGCCGCACTGGTCAGCGGTGTGGTCATGCATCGCAAGCTGTTCCGCGAGTTTTTCACTTTCCGCCCGGGCAAGGGCCGTTTGCGCGGTACGCTGGATTTGCACAACCTCACCGGCGTGGTGGCGCTGCCGTTCCACTTCTTCTTCGCCTTCACGGGGTTGGTGATCTTTGCCGGCACCTATTTCCCGGTCACGCATACGCAACTGCATCGGTTGCACGACTTGCACGAACAGGTGGAAGCGCGTGAGACCGGCCTGCCGCATGATCGCGCTGGCATGTCGGCGGGTCTGGCCTCGGTGGACGCGATGGTCGCTCAAGCGAAACGGCGGTGGGCCAACCGTGGCATGGCGGGCGATGTCGGTTTCCTTGTGCTGCGGCATGTCGGTGATGCCAATGGCTATGTCAGCGTCTACCGTGCCGGCACCGACCGCATCGCACTGACCGGCCAGGGCATTCACTTCAAGGCCGCAACCGGCGTGCTGTTGCATGAGGACATGCCACCGACGCCGGTGGGTCGCGTCAGCGAGTTTCTCACCGGCCTGCACCTTCAGCACTTCCGTCACTGGCTGCTTCGGTGGTTGTACATGATGGGCGGCCTGGCGGGCGCCGTGTGCATCGCTACGGGATTCATCTTCTTCGTCGAAAAACGCAAGCGTCAGCATGCCCGTAAGGGCAGCCAGGGTGCACGCGTGGTCGATGCGTTGGCGGTCACCACCGTGACCGGCATGATCGTGGCGACGCTGGGCATCCTGGTGGCCAACCGCCTTCTGCCGGAAGACCTGCCCGCGCGCGGTGACTGGGAACGGTATGCATTCTGGGGCGCTTGGATACTGACGTTGCTGCACGCCGGTTGGCGCAGCGCGCCGGTCGCGCAAGGGCTGGTCAATCCGGCCTGGCGTGAGCAGTGCTGGGCGATCGCGGCACTGTCGGCGGCCGCGTTGCTGCTGAACTGGATCACCACTGGCGATCACTTGGCGCGAACGCTTGCCGCCGGCTACTGGCCGGTGGCGGCTGTCGACATGCTCCTGCTTGCAAGTGCGATAGCGGCAACCCTGGCCGCACGCATCCTCAAACCGCGTGCATCGGCACCGATGCCTTTGGCGGCAGTGGAGCCGATGCATGCCTGAGCCCACGGACGTGACCCGGCTGTTGCTGTCGGCGTTCCTTGCCAGCGCCGCCGGCATGGGCTGGTGGGCGCTGTCGATGCAGGTTCACGCGCAACAGGTATGGGGTCATGCACTGCCTGTCACGACGACGTGGCTTCTGCGGGTGCTGGCGATAACCGCGCTCGCAATGGCGCTGTGGCGGTGCCTGCTGGCGGACCATGCTTCCATGGCCGCACTGGTCTGGGTGATGCTGCTGATGGCGGCCGCGATGCTGATTGCTTTCATCCTGACCTGGCGTGCAAGCTGCTTGAGCGTGCTTGCGCCATGGCTGCGTACAGGCAGCACGGCAGGCCGCCCGACGCACTGACGGTTGTTTGTCGTCGCTTACCAGATCAGATCGTCAGGAACCTGGAACTGCGCATAGTAGGCATCGTCTTCGGAGGTTGTGTCGCGGGGCTCGGTGCCCACGTCCTGGCCATGATCGAGCACGATCATGCTGGCATCGCGTTCGTGCACCTTGTCGGCGGCGGCGCGTGGCAGCAGTTCGTAGCGATCGTCCAGATGGGCGATCACCAGCGCACCGGAGGACAGCTGTCTGCGCAGCTCCGCGTTCAGCAGCACGCTGCGGATGGCGCCGTCCACGGTGAAGCGGTACTCGCTCTCGCCCGAGCGTGGGACTTTCCTGTCCTCGATGATCTGTCGTGCCTGGGCGCGAAGTTCGGCGATGCGCAACTGCGCTTTGCGTTCCGCTGCCAGTGCACGGTCACGCTCGGTTTTCTCGGCACGCGCGCGCTCGGCTTCCAGCTGGATTTCGCCGGGTCCGGATGGGGTCTTGGCATGGCGCGCCTTGATTTTTCTCGCGCGCGACTTCGGCCACTTTTGATTTCTTGACCAGGCCCGCCTTGAGCAACTGCTCCTGCAGGGGATTCGCCTTTGCCATGTCGCTGTTTCGTACGGGGGATTTCCGGCCCATCATACCCTCCGATCCCGCCGTCCCGGCCCCGCCCCCCGATGGAACCGTTGAAGTACCTCGCCGGCTACCCGCAACACTTGCAGGAGCGGGCGCGTGAGTTGATTGCGCACGACCGGCTGGGCGCAATGTTGGCCGACAAATACCGCCAGGCCCACACCGTGCGCAGTGACGGGCAGTTGTATGACTACGTTCAGGCGCTCAAGGACCGGCATCTGCGAAAGTCGGTGCCGCTGGGCAAGGTGGTCTATGACAGCAAGCTGCAAGTGATGAAGCATGCGCTGGGAACCCATACCGCGATCTCCCGGGTGCACGGTGGCCGGCTCAAGGCCAGTCGCGAGATTCGTATCGCCACGGTGTTCCGGGATGCCCCCGCCCAGTTCCTGAAGATGATCGTCGTGCATGAGCTGGCGCACATGAAGGAGGCCGACCACAACAAGGCGTTCTACCAGCTGTGCACGCATATGGAACCGGATTACCACCAGTTGGAGTTCGATCTACGCTTGTTTCTGACGCAGCTTGACGTTCTGCGAACGTCCGCTTGAATCCCGTTTGAGGGAGAGGGGTGAGGGCAGGGCTCGTCGGAGTCGCCATGAGAAAAAATCTCGACTGCCTGTCGACGTGGCAAGGCTCTGATGCAACGTAAGGTGGCATGGACAGACACGGGGCGTAGCATGCTGCCGCAAAGACGAAGGCCGGACTTCAATCATTCGCTTATTCACTTCACGCGTGAGCGTAAGGAGTACGCCCCGGGAGCCAACCATTCGACCGCACAGCCGATTCGGGTGGTCAGTGCGTTCGATGTGCTGAAAGAAATTCTGCTTTCTGGCGTTATCCGCGGCAGTGGCAACGAGGGGTTCGTCAAAGGTACTCGGCGGGCTGCCTGCTTTACTGAAGTCCCACTGTCATCGGCCCATCACTTTGCGTCGGAGTCTGCCGTTGAGGTGGAAAAAAAGTACCGCTATTACGGCATCGCCTTGAGTAAGCGTGTCGTGTTCGATGCAGGTGGCCGACCTGTCATCTACTTGCCTGACAGTGAAGGCGCCTGGATTCCGGACGAAGAAAAGTGGCGCCATGTTCGCTTTGAGCATGGGCGCGTTGATTGGACGCACGAGCGCGAATGGCGAGTGCCCGATCAATTGAATCTGTGCGATGTTCCTGGCATTTACGTCATCCTGTGGTCGCCGGATGAAGGTCGCCAAGTATGCGAAATGGATTCGCCAGTGAAAGGCCTGATTCGCAGTGTGCTTCCGATGGAGCATTTGACGCAGATGCTGTGATGAAGTGAGAAGCTGGGTGGCCGGTTGTCACGCCTCCAGGCAATACAGTCGCAATGGTTGCGCCTCCGCGCCCAACTGCACCATTTCGCGGAAGCTCAATCCGATCCGCTCCAGTACCTTGATCGAGGCGTCGTTGCCGGGCGATACGATTGCCAGCAGTTGCGGCATCGCCAGTGTGCGCAGCGCATGGTCGCGCACGGCCGCACAAGCCTCCACGGCATAGCCGCGCCGCCAATGCCGCGGAAGAAATGCATAACCGATGTCGACCGCCGGCAACGTGTCACGCCGGACCAGGCCGCAGACGCCGATGGGGACGTGTGAGTCCCTCAATTCCACCAGCCACAGGCCGTAGCCATGGTATGCGTAGCTGCTGCCGGGACCGGTGCGGATGTAGTTCAGTGCGCTGGCCAGATCGTGGACACCACGGTCGCCGATGTTGTCGAGGAAAGACGGGTCGGTCAGCAGTTCGAGGATGAAAGGCGCGTCGTTCTCGTCGAGCTCGCGCAGGTTGAGCCGTTGCGTTTGCAGGATCAGCGCCATGCGTGCTTACTTCTCCTTGCGCCAGTTCAAGGATGCGCGGTTCTCCAGTGTGCTCGATTCGATCTGCACGTCGAAGCCCTTGCGCAACAGGTATTTCAACATCACCACCTGGCCGGTGCCGAGCAGCGATACGCCATAGCCGACATACAGGCGCGGCGAGATGTTCTTGCCGATGCCCAGCACGCTGCCGCCGAGCGCGCGGCTGTCGCTGACGCCGGCGTCGTCGAGGCCGAGCTTGGCGCCCAGCTGCGAGGCGATGAGGCTGCCACCGGCCGACAACGCGGCGCTGGCCGCATTGAGCTGTTTGCTCTCATCGCTGTTGGCGCTGGACAGCGGGCGGCCCAGGGTTAGGTAGGCCAATGCCTCTGACTGTGAACTGGCCGGGTCCGACCAGACATTCGCGGTTGGCGCGCTGGCGCGGCCGCGAATATCGACGCCGGCCGTGATATCGCCGACGACGCGTTCGGCACGGACATTGAGGATCGGATCGGCAACCGGGCCGTTGGACCAGGACAATTCACCACGAGTGATGTCGAGCTTCTGCCCGTAGGCCTTGTACTGCCCTTGCACCTTCAATTGGCCGCTGGCGCTCATCTCGCGGCCGGGGTGCGAACGCACGCGCATCTTGCCGCCCAGGCTGCCATCCAGACCGAAGCCGTTGAGGCGCACGTCATCGCCCAGGGCCAGGGTCAGGTCGAGTTCGAGTGGCGTGTTGCCGGTGTCTTCGGGGTTTTCGGGGTCGAGCACGACAACATCCGGTGATGCCGACACCCCCTGATCGAGGCGCTCCAGATCGATCTTGGCCGACGGCACCGTCACCGTACCGGTGACCTGAAGCGGTTGCCCGGTGGCGTAACGGACCTGGATATCGGGGCTGGCCACCGCATGCAGGTCGCGTGTGTCCGACACCAGCATGTTCTGCCCGCGCAGGGCCAGCGCCAGCGGTGCGTCCATGTTCTGCCAGTTCAGTGAGCCGTTGACGTTGAGGGTGCCTTCACCCGAACGCACCTGGCCATTGATGCGTGCGCTGCCATCGGGCATGGCGTTGAGGCGGATGTCGCCATCCTCCAGCACGATCGCCAGCGCCGGCAGCTCGGTGGTGAACCGTGACAAGCGTGCCTGGCCACTCAATTGTGGACGTGCGCGCGTGCCGGCCAGGCCGATGCGTGCATCAAGTTGGCCCTTGGGCTCGACGATGTCCGGCGAGAACAATTCCATCCATACCAGCTCGTCGGTGTTGACCGAGACCTGGCCGGTGATGGGTGCGAAGTCGTCCCAGCCGGTGGCGATGCGCGCGTCGATGCGGCCACCGCTGTTGAATGCGGTGCCAAGTTCGGCATTGATGCGCTTGGGGTCGAAGGTCGCATTGAGGGCGAAGTGGTCATAGCTGAGCATCTCGCGTCGCGCGCGCTCGCTGTTCTTCAGGCCACCACCGGCCGAGCGCAGGCTCACCTGCCCACGCCAAGCGTTGCCGGCCGGCTGCAATTGACCATCGAGCGAGATCTCGCCGCGCAGCAACCACGGCCGGCGCTCTTCGCGCTCGGGCAGGTAAGGCACCAGCAGGCTGAGCGGGAGGCCCTGTCCACGCACGTCGAGGCCGCGCCGTGGCCAGTCGGCGCTGGCGCACAGCGAACCGCTGCCGCTGGAGGCGAAGCAGCTGTTGCTCAATGCACCGTTGCGACCATCCCAGCTGAAGCGTGCCGGTTCCTGCAGGCGCCAGGAGGCGCCCTTGGCTGGTGCCAGATGGAAGGACGCCAACACACCTTCCCAGGCCGTACCTCGTTTGCTGGCATTGCCCGACCACTCGAGCGTGCCGATATCGCCACGTGCCTGCGCCTGCAGTTGCAGGGCTTCCACTGCACCGCTCGCATCCAGCGTAAGTGAGGACAGCGGCAGGCCAAGCGCCAGACCGCTGGCGCGCACCGCGATGGCGCCATTGCCGCGCTGCCACGGCAACCGGCCCTTGGCGCTGAACGATTCGGCACGGTAGCTGCCGTACCTCAGTGCACTGCCGGTGAGGTCGGCGTTCACGTCCGGTGCCGTGCGTGGGCCACCGAGCTTGAGCGTGCCGCGCAGCGTGCCGGCTCCTTCCGGGAGCAGGTCGCTGAGCACCAGTGGTGAGAACGTGGCATCAATGTCGAGGTTGCCGGCAACCTTGCCCTCGGCATCGATGTGGCTGCCTCCGAGCGAGAGCGCCACGTCGCCTTCGTAGGCGGTCTCGCCGCTGGCCGTCCCGGCGCCGTGCATGGCGACGTGGCCCTGGCCTTTCAGTGGCCGATTGCGCAGGTGCCCGCCAAGATCGCCGACATTGATACCGGCCTGGAGCCCGCCATCGCTGCGTGTGCTGCCTTTGCTTGCCAGTTGAGCGTTGATCGAGCCCTTCCAGTCTGGTGCGAAGTAGCCGGGATCGAAACCGGCCAAACGCGCGTTGATGTCCCAGCCCAGGGATGGCGCCCAGGCCACATTGCCGCCGCCGTCCAGGCTGCCGCTGGGCATGGTCACCTTGAGTGTCTTGAGGCGCATGCGCTCGTTGTTGCCGCGGCCATCGAATTGCACGACGGCTTTTTCACCCGTGCGGCTGAGCGTCGCATGGCCAATGGCCGCCCAGGCCTTGAGCGTGCCGGCAAGGCCAATATCGGCATCGGCGGCGATGATTGGCGATGCTTGCGCCGCGCTGCCGGACGCTTGCACCGTGGATTTCCTGCCACCCCATTGCAGCTTGCGCACGTTCACCGCAATGCGAAAGTTGGCGTTCTCCGGATCCTTGAAATCGGCATGGCCGCGAAGGGTGGCGGTGCCGTCGAACACGCGCAGCGCGAGCGGTTGCACGTCGAGCACCTGGTTCTCCAGGCGCACCTTCGATGGCAGCACGGTGGCGGCCAGGTCGCCCTGGCGGAACTCGCCGCGCAGGTTGGCGTTGCCGCCAACACCGTCGGCGTTGAAACGGCCGGTCAGCAACGCGTCGTTGCCGCGCTTGTTCGCGGCGGTGACCAGGCCCAGGTCGAGACCTTCGGCATCCACGACCACATTCCAGCGCGGATCGTCCTTGCCGCGCAGCACCAGGCTTGCATGCAGCGGCGCGGGCACGTGGCCGGCGATGGCGACGTTCATGCGTGAAAGATCGCCACGCGCGACCAGGCCGATGCGTGCCGGCGTGCGTCCGTCGGCGGCGGCGAGCAGACCGCTCGCGGTCAGATGGGTACGGTAGTCCT
>WWPM01005006.1:0-10346 GCA_023279145.1 Glomeris maerens | reverse complement strand
CACCGGCTTGGCCAGGAAATCGTCCATGCCGGCGTCGTGGCAACGGCGCACCTCTTCCGGCAATGCACTGGCCGACAAGGCCACGACGGGCAGATGACGTCCGGTTCCAGCCTCCTGCTCGCGAATCCGTCGCGTCAGTGCGAAACCATCCAGCACAGGCATGTGGCAATCGCTGATCAGCAGGTCGTAGTGCTGCAATGTCAGCGCCTTCAAAGCCTGCTCACCGTCCTCGACCAGGGTGTATGCGTAACCCAGGCGCTCGAGCTGGCGGGCAATGACCGCACGGTTGGTCAGGTGATCCTCGGCAACCAGGATGCGCGCCGCACGCGGCGCATGGACACCGGGCAACGGTGCTGCGCTCTTGGGCGGGGCCAACCCCAGGGCGGCGCAGCAGGCTTCGGTGGCAGCGGCCGTCAACAGTGGACTGCCGCTCAACGACACCTCGCCCCCGTCGACATGGAAACCACGCACATCGTTCGAATCGACCAGGCACAGATAGCGTGCGCCCGCAGGCAGGCAGCCTTCGCGCACCAGCTCGATGTCGACGACAAACAGGTCTGCATCGCTTGGCGCGGTCTCGCGCAGTTCGTCCGGCGCAACCTCCATGAGGTTGAATCCCAGCATCGAAAGCGTGTTGGCCAACTCCCGCTCGAACATCGGGTCACGCGTGCACAGCAACACCGTCTTGCCTGAAATCTGCTCATTGGGCTCAACCTGATTGATGATCGGCAGCGACAACTCCAGGGTCGAGGTCGTGCCTCGCCCGCAGACACTGCTGACATGGACCTGGCCGCCCATTATCTGCGCAAGGCGCTGGCAGATCGACAGGCCCAGACCGGTGCCGCCAAAACGGCGGCTGATCGAATCCTCCGCCTGTACGAACGGCTGGAACAGTCGCGCCAGTTGCTGCGGTTCGATGCCAATGCCGGTGTCGGTGATGTTGATGCGGATGCGCTGGATACCGTGCTGCTCGCCGGCCAGTTCGATATGCAGCGCGACATGGCCTGATTCGGTGAACTTGAGCGCGTTGCTGACCAGATTGGTGATCACCTGGCGGATGCGTACCGCATCGCCCAGGTGCGTGCCGGCCAGGCGCCAGTCGATGGCCGCGTACAGGCGTACATGCTTCTCGTGCGCACGCGCCGAGAACAGGCCCATGACGTTGTCGGCGACCGCGCGCAGATCGAATGGGCGCAGCTCCAGCTCCAGGCGTCCAGACTCGATCCGCGAGAAGTCCAGCACATCGTCAAGAATCTGCAGCAACGATCCGGCCGAATCCTGCACCATGCCGAGCATGCGCGCCTGCTCGCGGTCCATGGGCGACTGCGCCATCAACTCGACTAGGCCGAGCACACCCGCCATCGGTGTGCGGATTTCGTGACTCATCATCGCCAGGAAACTGCTGCGCGCCGACACCGCCGATTGCGCGGCCGCCGTGGCCTCCACCAGCGCTTGCGCCTGCTGCTTCTCGTCGGTGATATCGGCAAAGTAGATGCACCATACGACGTCGCCGTCGACCTCCTGCCGGGGTGTGCCGCTGGAGGCACGCGTCCAGCGCATGCCGCCCTTGACGCGCATGCAGAACTCGACCTCGTGGCGGGTACCGCTGGCTACGATCTGGTTGATCGCGGCGAGCACGTGGTCGGGGGCGTCCATGGCGGACGCTTTGGGCGCATGTTCGTTCGGATCAGGCTCGCCCAGGCCGCCCGCGTGCAGTCGTCGCCCGGACTTGAGCAGTTCCGAGCGCGAACGACCAAACAGCGCCTGGGTCTGTCCGGCAACGTAGTCGTACACGATCCTGCCACCAGGCTGCACACTGATGCGCACGATCACCCCGGGCAAGCGGTCATTGGTGTCCATCAGCCGCTGCTCGGAAGCCTTGGCCCGTGCCTCCGCCTCACGGATGTCGCTGATATCAACGAAAGTACCGAGCAGGCCACCGACCTGGTCTGGCGTAACATTGAAACGATGCAGCCAGAGGATGACATCGCGTGATTTTCCCTGTGGCTGCGACGGCGGCAGACGCATCTCGACGCGCCGCCTGCGGCCACTGGCGAGGACGCCGAAATCGAGTTCGTGCGCTTGCTCCTCGACGATGGGCTGCAGGTGCTGCGTCTGCGCGGCCGTGCGGTTGAGCAGTTGCATGCGCGGTACGGCGAACAGTGATTCGTATGCCTGGTTCACCGCCAGATAACGGCCCTCGACATCCTTGACGAATACCGGATGCGGAATGCTCTCCAGCAAGCTTTGCTGGAAGCGAAGCTGCATGGCCAGATCCGCCTCGGCCTTGGCCTGGGCATGCCATGCCCAGCGCAGCCGCACATACGCCACCACACCGATCAGCAGGATCACGCCACCGGCAACCAACCCGGCCACCACCCATGGCCACGGCACGCCATAACGGTACTCGGTGGTCAGCCAACGGCTGCGGATGGCCTGGTGCTCGGCCTGCGTCACCTGCGCCAGCACGCGGTTCACCAAGGGCAGCAGCCGGGCATGCTCGGGCGCGATGCCGATGGCGAACTCCTGGTCGACACCGACCGGGCCTGCGATGCGCAGCTTCGCGGCGTAGCGGTCGCGGATCATCGCGTCGATGGCCGGCAGGGTTCCTATGTAGGCGTCGACTTTGCCGGCAGCCACCAGGTCGAGCCCTGCTTCGTTGCTGACCACCGGAATCAGACGGGTGCGCGGCAATACGGTGCGCAGGCGATGAATGACACCGGTCTCCTGCCTCAGCGCAACGGTTCTGCCAACCAGATCTTCCGGACCGGCGATCGGCATCCCCTGCGGACGCGTGACGATGACGCCAGGGAAATGGGCGTAGGGGCGGCTGACCAGCAAGTCACGCGCATCGAAGTCCTCGGGCATCGTGGCGGCGACAATGTCGATCTCGCGCGCGCGCACCATCCTCTGCAGGCTGGCCCAGTCCTGCGCCGGCACCAGCTCCAGGCGCAGCCCCAGTTCGTGGCCAAGCAGGCCGACATAGTCGGCCGCGACACCGTCGAAATGGCCGTCGCCATCAGCATAGGAGTATGGGGCGCGATCAATCTCGAAACCGACGCGCAAGGGCCGCAACGTCTCCAGCCAGGCGCGTTCGTGGCTGTCCAATCCCGATGCACGCGGCAAATCCGGCGGCGCCTCCTGGATAAAGCCCCAGCGCTTGCGTAACCGCTCGACATCGGCGGTGACCAGTGCGGTTTCGGCCTTGCGCAGAATCCGCGTCAACATCGGCCGGTCAGCCGGTACCGCCAAGCTGAGCGGTGCTCGCGGAATGTCGACCTCCCCAAGCATCACCAGATCATTGGCTTTGCGCTGCTGCATCAGCATGCGCGTGCGTGCCGTGGTACTCCCGATATAGGCATCGGCCTGGCCTGCGGCAAGCATGTCCATCGCTGCCCGGCCATCGTCGCTGTACAGCAGCTTCGCGCTCGGGAACCGCGTCGACAGCCGCGAGGCAAGCCCGCGAAACCGCCGTTCGATCACTAGGCGCGCCGCCACCAGATTCTGGCTGCTGACCATGCGCGTGTCGTTGCGCCGAGCCACCAGCATGAATCGACCGGCATCGAACGGGTTCAGGAAGTCGAACCGGTCCGGCGCATCCGGCGGTGGCCCCAGTAGCAAGTCGTACGGCAGATGCTCACCAGGCACGCCATCGGCAACGCGCTCCCAGTCGGCATAAGGGCGGAAATCGGCTTGCATTCCCGCACGTGCGATCAGCAAACGCGCGTAATCGACGCAAAAGCCCTCCGGCCGGCCCGCAGCCCACGTCTGCGCAGGCAGGTGGTCACCCGCGAACACGCCTATGCGCACGATGCGATGCGAGTCGCGCCACGCGGCCTCCTCACTGGTCAGCGGCACGGAAGACGGTTGTGCCGATGCAGTCATCGAGGCAAACACGGCCAAGATGAAGGCCAGCCGCATCAGATACCGCAGAAATCCATGCTCGCCACAGCCCCGGATGGAGGAGAAGACAGCAGTTGCCGCCGGCTTCGTCATGTCAACACTGAGATAGTAGCGATCAGCACGCAGAGTAGTCGGCGCGTATGCCCCCTGCCATCAGACTAGTCTTATTGCACTTGATTTTTCTTCAGTGTTCGCACAAACAAATGCGTCACATGCATCGTCACATGCTTGCTGGCGACCATGACGGCATCCGGCGTTACGGCCACGGCAAAAGGCTTGATACCCATTGCACGGCGCTGTGTCATACAGCGATGGCCGCCATTACTCGCAGTCGTCCCATTGGCACAGATAGTGGGTCTCAAGACCAATTCGGCTTTGATTCAATGCCTGGCGAGGCAACCGCACCCGAAACAGGCGAATGGCCGCGCGGTGACCGTCGAACGTGCCCGGCACCCGGATCTGGCACCGGTTCGGCCCATGGAGCACGATTTCACCTTTTGGGAATGACACAGCCTTCACGTCGGTCCAATGCAGGCGGCGCGACGTGCCCCAAAGCGTCAAGCGAGTAATACCGCCGATGCCAACACGAATCCGGTAGCCCGCACCATGCATCCATGCCACCAGCAGATAGATGGCGCCGATCAGGCTGAAAATCATTGGGCTTTTCGCCCCCAGGATGCAGATCGCCGCGACCACGGCCACGCCCACGGCGGCCAGTCGCCAAGCACTGCGTTTACCGATTCGCAGAGTCAACACCTGCCCGGCCAGTTGTTGTTCCATATCCTGAGCCGACGGGGCGGAGCGACCGGCATCAGCGGCTCGATCTCCGACCACCCGCTCCTGCTCCGCCGCCCCCTGCCTCGACAGCTCGCGCACCTCGACGCAGTGATCGCACGGCTCGTCGTCATATGCCACATGAGCAATGTTGGCGACCGATGAGCTGCGCATCCGGGGCACAAACTCCCGTTCGGAGGGCACAAGACACACTACCTGCGCAACCGGGGCAAGGCTCTGCGGATCGCGTCTGATGTGCAGCTGGCGGATGGAACCCGCGGGTTTCCTCATCTTGGCGATCCTGGTTATGCGAGCGTTCGGCATGTCATGTCGGCGTGCCCCAGGGAGTACTGCCGAAAAAGAAACCGATGGTCGGCGCTGATAGCGCGGGACACGACTGTTGCGGCATGGGAGACAAGGAAGCATTCACTCCGCAGCCATCCTGCCGTCTTACGGCAAGAGTCTGGAGCCGCTCACACGGTCACCCATCGGTGAAAATTTCTATCTTCTTATCGTGCACGATGCCCGACGATGTCTTTGTAACGCATGCACGGCCATTTACATATGGGATACATCTCAAAACCACCGGGCAACGCTGTTCATGCCTTCCGTTCGCAGACTTGACCTGGCGTCACGCCAAAGCGCCGCTGAAACGAGCGGATGAATGCAGGCATATCGGTGAATCCATGCTCACCTGCAACCTGCTCGATGCTCGACTCCACAGAGCACGTCGCCAACGCGGCGCGCGAACGCACCAAGCGGGTTTCCCGGACATATCCCATGACAGACAGGGAGCGCACTTCAAACGCCCGATACAGCGTGGAGCGTGAGCATCCCAGCGCTGCGGCAAGCCCCTTGACCGACAAGTCATCTTGATAGTTGGCTTGTATGTACAGTTGTGCCCGCTTCAGCAAGGCATCGCTGATGTCACGCAATTCAGGTTCGCGCCCGCCCACGACATTGAGTGCCATCAGTGTCGCATCAACGAGCGAAGCCAACAGGCGCTCGCAGCCATCGACCCCAAGCTCCACCCCTCGATTCATGATCAGGTGCAGTTGCGCCTTCAGTGCCGCCGATACCACCGGCTCGTTCACAGGCAGGACCGCTTGCGGGCAGCCATCGGCCACGGCCAACGTGCCGTACCGCTCAGGCAAGGTCAGGCACAACTGTGCGTGCTCGCTCCAGGTGGCCTGCCCGACAGCAGCAGCGTCCAACACAAACAGGTCACCCTCGCGAACATCCGACACGGCGGATCCGCAGCGCGCGGTTATTTGTGCGCTCCCGGACAGCAGGTAAACCAGTCTCAACGGCTGCTTACGGTCGTCACATGGGGTTGCGGTTGCGGCCGCAGCGTGGCTTTGCAACAGCCGAATGTCGCCATCACCCCAGGAGCGCCGCTGCGCCACCACGTCCTGCGGCTGACCGATCGGCACGGCCAGTTGGAGGTTCCAGCGATACTGATCGCGCACGATCGCTTGCCATTGATCCAGGGTGAGCCAATCACCGCCTGTTGATTTGTAATTTATCGGCGCCATGGAGATCGTGCATGAAAAGCGGCGTCATCGCCCCAGGCGCCAAGTTTCACCATTGACCACGGCAAGCCAATGGGATGTGTCCCAATCTACCCCCCGGCAATGCCACAGTCTGTTCTATCTGACAGTGGATCGAATCAAAATATTGAATGCCGGCAACCGTGAAAAATTCTCATGCGAAATGGTTCACTTCACTCGCAAATTACCCGAATAATCCGAATTATCCGCTAATTGACAATTCCTAAAACGGTTCAGCTAATATGTGAAAAAAAAAGCACTCGCGCGATGCGACCACACTCCGGATCACCTCAAATGCCAGTGCGAATTGTCTTGGCCGATGACCACCCCATCGTTACGGCCGGTGTCCGTCAGCTCCTCGACCAGGACAACAACAATCGCGTCGTTGAGGTTGCCGCCTCCACCGACGAATTGTTCGCGGCCCTGGAGCGCACGCCGTGCGATGTATTGATCACTGACTTCAGCATGCCGCGCAATACCGTTCCTGATGGCCTATCAATGCTGCGTGCAATCCGCTGCAGATGGCCGGAACTGCCGATCATCGTGTTGTCGCAGATGGCGAACCCGGCCATCGTGCGCGCAATTTTTGACCACGGCGTCCGCGGCTTCATCAACAAGGCCGATGCCCTGTCGTCGTTGCCGCAAACGGTCGCGTCCGTGATAAGGGGCCGAATCTGTTTTGGCCATGCGGCAACGGCCCTGCTCCACAGCACGGAGGCCGAGACTCCATCATCTCCGCAGCCAATGCTGTCTCCACGCGAGGCCGAAGTTCTACGTCTGTTCGCCTCGGGGGTATGCGTGAGGGATATCGCGCGAATGCTCGACCGTAGCGTCAAGACCATCAGTAATCAGAAAGCGGCCGCCATGGCCAAGCTTGGCATCAAGGCCGATGTTCAGATCTTCGCCTACGCGTCCAACCATGGACTGATCTCCTAGAGTTGCTGCTCTTCCTGGGCTGCGAGCAGTGCCATTACCGCGCCACTCCAATACCTCGCGATGCCCTCGGACTTCACCTCCGCCTCTCGTGAAACCACGGCACATCGTTGGACAGGACAAGGCGCGATAAGACGTATCCCATGGTGCCTTCAGGATAGATGGGATTCAATTCAAGCCACTATCTATTTTTCCTGTGGTGCACACTCCATGAAAGCTCGCTTCTCCCATACCGCTGCATTACTCCTCGCCATCGCTTCCATTACAGCGCTGCCGGCTTGCAGTGGCGGCTCTGGCTCTGCGGCATCGACCCAGAAGACAGCGATGGATTCCAACTTGGTCAATCCAATGGTCGGTGATATTTACGCTGCCGAGATCTCGCATTTCTCGGGCGCCGAATTCAGCACATCGAGCAACCGACCGGGCGCCTCACGCGATATCGAAAAAGCCTATGGCTTGATGAAGGTCATCGAAGTGCAGCCGGACCGCATCGTCCTGAACACCGAAGAGGGTGCATGGCCGCAACCACGCGGTGCCCGCAATGACCTGCGCGGCGACCTTGTCGACATTTCCTGGGATAGCGAGGAGAAGGTGGTCATCATGCGCTCGGAACTTCCCAAGCTCTGGAGCGATGAAACGATCTTCGAAACCCGACGCATGAAACCCTGATCCGCTTCGCGGTCCAGCTCCACTGAGCTGCGTGGAGTGGCCATGCCACCACTCCAGCCTCCATGACGGCATCATCATGGCATGCAAGACCCATCATGAGGGTTCATCTTCAGGTGAATCCTCATCGTTGATCACGCTCGGCTTTCATAACAAGGATCGCGCCATGCACCCAAAGATCGTCACGCCCTTTCTCGCATTCTTCGCCTTGTTCGCCGTGGCCAATGCCAACGCTGCGGGCATCGACCTCCAGAAGGTGCTCAGCGCCGGAAGCAAGGTAGGCGCGGCCGCCACGCTCTCCGACGCTCAGGTCATCGCCTCGGCGACCGAGTCCTGCAAGGCCATGGATGCGGAAAACACGGTCGCACCTGCCCAGGACAGATACGCCACGCGTTTGGCCAACATCGTTCAGGGCTTGCAGAACGAGGACGGCATGACACTGGACTTCAAGGTTTATATGGTCTCCGAAATGAATGCCTGGGCCATGCCTAACGGCTGCGTGCGCGTGTACTCCGGACTGATGGATACCGCCAGCGACGATGAGATTCGCGGTGTCATCGGCCACGAGATCGGACACGTCAAACTGGGCCACACCAAGGCAAAGATGCGCACCGCCCTGCTGACTTCCGCGGCACGCGATGGTGCGGCGCTGAGCTCAAGGACCGCGGCGATTGCGCAAGGCGAGCTTGGCCGCCTCGGTGAGGTCGTGATCAACTCGCAGTTCTCGCAGAGGGAAGAGAGCGCCGCGGACGAATACGGTTACCGCTTCATGGTGCGACACAAATTCGACCCCAAGGCGATGGTCACGCTTTTCAACAAGATGCCCAGCAGCGGCGGCTTGACTTCTTCGCATCCCGGATCCGCTGCCCGTGCGCGAAAGATCGAGGGCCTGATCAAGCAAGGCAGGTAACTGAATCGCTCTGATCTGCATCACGCGCTCTGCGCTGCGAATAGGACCATCCCCATGGATCAAGCAGCGCATGATCGTCACAGTAGCGATGGCCTGAGCGGGGCGTGTGGTTCGCGCCCTTCCCCCTCCCGAGGCGTGGTCTACCCGCTCAGGCCGCCCTTCCCTTTGCCTTCCTTGTCATCACGCAGACGTACCGTTTCTTGCGGGTCGACCGATTTTTGTTACCCGCATGTCTATTTCAGAGTCCGATCAGGTTCGTATCACGCAAGCCATTCCTGCCGGCCGTGTTCACCGCTGCCGCACGCGACTCTACGCACAGCCCCGGGCAGGGGAACTGGCGATTGTGGTGTTCAGATACCCGGTAACCGGTGAAAACCCGCCGTTGCTGATGGTCGAGTGCACGGGCAGCAATGGCATACGCCGCTGGCTGGCCGACGTGTACGCCTTCGAGCTTGAAGCCGCCCATGACGCTACGGCGGTGTCCGCTTAAAGCCGCACGCCTTCGCAGGCTTTGAAGTGATCGCCGACGAAGCGCCATACGCCGTCGTCATCCAACCGGAACGACACCACTTCGCGGCCCGTGCGTTCGTCATCGAATATCACTACGAATTCAACGCAGGCGTAGATGCCGGGTGGCACGCTGTCAGTGTCGTCCCCCGAGTTGACCCAACGGCTGATCGAACTCCACTCGCGACACTTCACCGTACCGGCAACTTGCCGTCGCGCCGCCGCGATGGCGTGCACGAAGTCGTCGCAGATCAAGCGCTCCTTCATTACCACCAAGCGGCACGCCACAGGTTGGCGCTGTGCCCGGCGTCCAGGGCAAGCACCATTCGCAGGCCGGTATCCTTGAGTACGCTGGGCTCGATTGCCGACCCAAACGGCCTGGGGGTTGTCGCGAACAAGCAGGTCTCCTGCCGGCCGGAACTTGGCCCGGGGCCGTTTCCCCCATCAAATCGGGGCGTTATAGCAATCGAGAAAGGCTCGGTCCTATGGGGCGCGTTCGAATCTCATCGATTGCCACCCGGCAACCTCTCGCCACACCCAGGGCGATATTCGGCGTATCCAGCGGTGCCCCGAACCAACCCTGCCACTGTTGGGTGGCAGGGTTGGCACAACGTTCGGACAATCAGCGTGCCCGGCCGCGCGTGAACAGATTGATGATAAGCAACAGCACGGCAGCGCCGATGAAGGCGGTGATCAGAAAACCGAGCCAACCGCCGCCGAAGCCAACGCCGAGCTTGGGCAGGAACCAGCCACCCAGAAATCCGCCCACGATGCCAACAATCACGTTGAGCACAATGCCTTGCGATGCATCGCGCCGCATCAAGAGGCTGGCCAGCCAGCCGGCGATACCACCGACGATGAGATAGATGATGAAATTCATGAGAGTCGCGTCCTTTTGGAGTGGGTGTTGGGCCAGTACGGTCCATTGAACTTCACGCACTGGCCATGAGTGCTGCGTGAAACCAAAACAAGATAGGGCCGGTCTGCAAGCATCGCCATGGGCAATTTCTCAAGAACGCCTTGAATGAAGCTATTTTCTCGACCTGCCCCATCCTCTCCACTGATTGAACATCCAACCAACCAGATCCTTCTGATGCTGGGTG
>WWPM01005004.1:0-13496 GCA_023279145.1 Glomeris maerens | reverse complement strand
CCGCATCTTCTCAAGGGGCAGTTACACAGTTCAAATTACAGGCTCCGGAGCGCCCTTGCCTGCTCCGTGGTGACGTCATTCGGATGGAAAATGACGTTATTCGAGGTGCCCTGAAGTAGCCGCGAATACAGCTTCTCCATCTCCTGCGGCGTGTTGTAGCCTGCCGTCAGTTCCTCCAGTTGGGCCTTCGTCAAATTCATGCTCTGCTCCTCGCGGCTCGGCCACATCTTCTCAAGGGGCAGTTACACAGTTCAAATTACAGGCTCCCAGCACGCGCAACCACTCCCCGCGGCATTCATTGTCGGTTACCGCGATCACGTTGCTTGATTGCAACGCGGCGCACAGCGTCACCACCCGCGGATCACCGAACACGAACAGGTCCAGGCAGACGTTCGTGTCGAGGACGATCCGGGGTGGGAGGTGGTTCAATGCAGGAAGTGCCCCATAGGATCACACGATCTGCGGCGCGCCCAATTCCCGGAGCAACGTATTGATTTCCTTTTTCCCGGTTGCGCGCGGTAGCTTGGCCAGAATGCCAGGAGCGCTCAGCGCAATGTCGCCTTTAACGATACCCCCGTTGATCTGGACACAAGCCTTGATCGTGCAAGCCGTACCCTCTTGCGACACATCCACCAGCACGGGTGCAGTCAGGATGTTCTTTCCCTTTTGATAACGACGTGATGATCCAGTGTCTTGCTTGATGGCATAGCCGGAACGGCGTGCCCAATCGTCCACATCTGTCCAGATGCTGTCCTGACGGTTGAACTGAATGGTGTCGCATGGTTTACCACTATTCTTCGCGACCAGCGCCATCACATTTATCGCGGAAAAGCCGATTGCGGCACCCGCGATTGCTCCCAAAAGAATGGACATTGCAGTCTTCCCGAAAATTTGATTTTCAATGGTCTCGTTAAAGGTTGAATCATTCAATCAATTTTTTGAAAAAGCTGGTCAGTAACGAGCCGCAAGGCATTCAGCGCATCCCTGTGAATGAGAAAAATCCGGGACGTGCTCTATTCAGGGCGCGGTGTCATTTTCCGTGATCACGAATGATCACGGTAATTTTTCGGGCGGATACTCTGCGGCGTCGGCCGAGCCGGAAGGTTTGCTGGGCCCGCCCAGCGGCAATGGTGGTGGCGCGCGCGTACTGGTGGAGTAGGTGGCGTAGTCACGGTATAGCTGCTGTACCGTCGGCGTGCCGTCGAGGTCGTGCGTTGGCGCGAAACCCTGGCGCGGCTTGAGCACGGCAAACCAGCGGTGGGCGCCGATAATATCGTTGTCGGTCAACGGTTGCCCTTTGCCGTTGATCGCGACCACCGACAACGTCACGGCATGGTTGACGTTTCCACCTATGGCGAACAGCCGGCGGTGTTCGAGGTCGGTCTTGACCACCAGATCGCAATGCAGGGATCGCGAATCGCTGACGCCGTCTCGCACATCGGCGATCGAGGCGAACGTGGCATTGCCGCGTGCCGAGCACAACAGATCGCCGGCTGCCGGCACGGTTTCGGTCAGGTCATAAGCGACGAAGAGGTGCGATGCGTCCTGGCCATCACGGGCACGCACTGCGGCGCGCACGTAATCGTAATGCGCGCCGCTGCGCCGGAATTGTTCGGCCGGCAGGCCGGCTTCGCACGCCAGCCAGGAGATGAATGCAGCCGACCACGGCATCGCCCAGCCGGCCTCGTACCATCCATAGTTGACGATGCTCTGCACGCGCAGAGCCTCCTCGCTGCCGGTGGCGGCCCAGTAGCCGGCGATGGTGCCGCGCACCGGTGAATCGTCCTCCATCAGGCCCAGGCGCGGTGCCTGGCGAAGCACGCGATTGCCGATCGATGCATTGCGTCCGGGGGCAATGATGTCGACCACGCCGGCGGCCTGTGGCAGGCGTGGCACGATCGCCTGCGGCTCCACGGCCATGTCCAGCACCGGCAAGCCGAAGTACGCCCATTCGGCGGTGGCCAGATCGATCATGCGCGTGGTCGCGCTAGTGCCCGTGCCGGGTATCGACGGACATGACGACATGGCGATGTGGTAGCCAGCGGCGCGCGCTGGCGTGTAGCCGTTGCCATCGCGCCGGTACAGGGGCTCGAACGAGTCAGGGCCGGTACGCACCATCATCGGCGGGGCGTCGCTGCCGCGCGCGTACACCACACGCATGGCTGGGTCCGGAAATCCGGCCGGGCGCGCGAAGTTGGGGATGGAACGGCTATTGCCTGCCTGCGCCCAGACCGGGGTGATGACGGTGAACATGGCGATGGCCAATACAGTGTGCAGCACAACTCTCAACCCGTGACGCATGGGGGCTTCCTGTTCGGGGGAATGACAGCTTGGTTAGAGCATGGGCGCTCGTATCGGCCTAGGAGCGAGTGTGCTCACGGGGGCAACCTCGCTCCTCGCCACGGTGCAGGATCAGTCCTCGTCCTGCCGGGGCTTGTAAGCCTCCACCCGTTTAGGTTGCAGGTTTGCAGGCACCGGCTCGTAATGGCTGAAGTCCAGCGAGTAGCGCCCGCGCCCGGCAGTCACCGACTTGAGCTCGGCCGCATAGCCTTCCAGTTCCGATAACGGCACCTGGGCCTTCACCACGATTTCGTTGCCACGGATGCTGTCGGTGCCACTGATGCGCGCACGCTTGCTGGCCAGGCCGCCGCTGACATCGCCCATGTGCTGTTCGGACACGTTGACTTCCAGTTCGACGATCGGTTCGAGCACCTGCGGCCGTGCCTTGCCTATCGCATCCAAGAACGCCTTCTTGCCCGCGGAAACGAACGCGACTTCCTTGCTGTCGACCGGGTGATGCTTGCCGTCGTAGACGATCACGCGTACATCCTGGATCGGATAGCCAGCGACGGCGCCGCTGCCCAGCACCTGGCGCACGCCTTTCTCCACCGCCGGCATGAACTGGCCGGGGATGGTGCCGCCCTTGACCTCGTCGACGAACTCGAAACCGCCACCGCGTGGCAATGGTTCGATGCGCAGGAACACTTCGCCGAACTGGCCGGCGCCACCGGTCTGCTTCTTGTGACGATGGTGGCCTTCGGCCTTGCCGCTGATCGTTTCGCGGTAGGCGATGCGTGGTGGGCGCGATTTCACTTCGACCCCGTAGCGGCTCTTCAGGCGCTCCAGGTTGATGCGCAGATGCAGGTCCGACAGGCCATGGATCACCGTCTCGTTGGTCTCGGCTTCGTGCTCGACGACGAAGCAGGGATCCTCTTCGGCAAGCTTGTGCAGGGCGGTGGCGAGCTTCTGCTCCTGGCCCTTGCTGGCTGCATCCACCGCCAGGCCGAACATCGGTTTGGGAAAGTCCAGCGGGGCCAGGCGAATCTGGTCCTCGTCATGGTTATCGTGCAGCACCGCGTCGAAGTGCAGATCGTCGACTTTGGCCACAGCCGCTATGTCGCCTGGGATCGCCTGATCGATCTCGACGTGCTCCTTGCCCTTGAGCTTGAACAGATGCCCGACCTTGAACGGTTTTTTGCCGTCGTCGATGAATAACTGCGTGTCCTTCTTCACCATCCCCTGGTAGACGCGGAAGATGCCGAGCTTGCCGACGAAGGGGTCGTTGATGATCTTGAACACGTCGGCGACGGTATGTGCCTTCTGGTCCGGTACCGCCTGGAAGCGCTGATGGTCGGCGCCTTGCTCGAAGGGGGGCGGATTGGCTTCAGCCGGGTTGGGGAACCATTGTTCGGCCACATCGAGCAGTTTCCTCACGCCGACGTTGTTGCGCGCCGAGGTGAACAGCACCGGCACCAGGTGGCCCTCGCGCATGCACTGCTCGAAGGCATCGTGCAGTTCATCGCCCGACAATCCACCTTCGCCCAGGTCGAGGTAGTGCTCCATCACTGTCTCGTTGATCTCGACGATCTGGTCGATGATCTTCTGGTGCCAGTCGGCGACCGGGCCCAGGTCGCTGTCGCCGGTGGTGTTGCCGAGGCAATCGATCACCTTCTTGCCGCCGTCGGCGGGAAGATTGAGCGGCAGGCATTCCGCGCCGAAGGTGTCGCGCAGTTCGGTGAGCACGCGCTGCGCGGAAGTGCCCTCGTGGTCTATCTTGTTGATCACCACGGCGCGGCACAGGTTTCGCCCCTTGGCATACTCCATCATCCGGCGCGTGCCGTATTCCACCCCGCTGTCGGCATCGACCACGATCACCACCGTTTCCACCGCGCCCAAAGCCGACAGCGCCGGGCCTCGGAAATCCGGATAGCCAGGAGTGTCGATCAGGTTGAGGTGGATGGTCTGGCCGTTGGCCGCAGCGTGATCGATGCTGGCAATGGCCGAATCTATCGAGTGGCCACGCTGCTTTTCGATGGGGTCGAAATCCGACACGGTATTGCCGCGCTCGATGCTGCCTGCCGTCTGGATTGCGCCGCCGGCCTGCAGCAGGGCTTCGAACAAGGTGGTTTTGCCGGCGCCGGGGTGGCCTGCCAAGGCCACGTTGCGGATGGATTGTGTGCTGTAGGACATAAGCGGCTTCTCCCGGGTGAAAACCCTTTGGTGCAAAGGAGGAAAGGCCGTCATGGCTGTCCGCGGCTCGCGCCGAAGCGTTGGGCGCTCGGCGGGCGGTCATGGCGGGTGCCGGCGGGGGCCGGAAGAGTCAGCCTCGCGCAAGGGGCTGGGTGGGTCAAGCCTGACGAAGCCTGTGACCCCAAATTTCCGAATCCTCTCAAGGCATGCGCATCGTTTTGGGTGGCCTGCAGATAGGTGGGCCGATCAGTCCCAGTCGATCGTGCCGCGCACCACATTGCAGATCTGACCGCCCGACCAGACCTCGCCGTCTGCGTCCACGCACAGCTCCAGCCGTGCATCGAAGCCGACTTCACGTCCCTGGCTGACGGTATAGCGGTGGCCACTGCCATCCGGGTAACCAGGCAGCGCATGGTTGTGGTTGAGCCAGGCCGCCAGGGTGGCGTTGGCGGCCCCGGAGGCGGCATCCTCGAACCGTGCTGGTGCACCGACGAAGGCACGCACGACCAAGTCGTAATCACGCCCGGCATCGGCACGGGCGAAGGCGCACAGGCCCATGGATGCAGTGTCCTGGGCCAACGCCGCGATCGCGTCCCAGTCCGGGCTGGCTCCGCGCAGGGCCGACTCGCTGGCGAGCTCGGCCAGCCACCAGCGGCGGCCACCGTCCATCAGCGCGGGCGGCAGCGTGCCCTGGGTCAGGCCGGACAGTGCCGGTTGCAATCGGGGGGCGTTGCCATCGGCGATCTCGACCACCCGCGCTTTCGGTGTGCGTACCGCGATCGTGCGCGATGCGCCGTTGCCGTCGACTGCCAGCGGCAGCAAGCCCGCCACGCCTTCCTGGATCAACTGGCCGCCACTGGCTTTGGCCAGTCCGGCCTCCAGCACGACGTGCGCCGTGCCGACGCTGGGATGCCCGGCAAAAGGTACCTCGCGGCGTGGACTGAACATGCGGATGCGATAGCTGGCGCCGGGCTGGGTGGGAGCGAAGACAAACGTGGTCTCCGGCAACCGGGTCCAGCGGGCGATGGCCTGCATCCGGTCATCGTCGAGGCCATCGGTGTCCAGTACCACGGCCAGGGGATTGCCGGCGCCGGGCCGGTTGGCGAATACGTCCAGTTGCAGGTAGCGGCGAAGCGTCATTCGGCGGGGGTCCGAGGTGGTCGAATCGATCCGGGTCGTATCGATTAGAATCGTCGTTCTTTGTGGCCGCGTCCGGGCATCGGCCCGTTGCTGGCGCGCCATTCTAGTGTTCTGTGGGGGCTTATCGCCCGTACGGACCGATCAATCCTGAATATCACCATCCTCAGAGGAAAGTTGCGGTGGCGGAAGCGAATCGCTGGGTAGTACTCAAGTTTGGCGGCACATCGGTGTCTCGCCGCAATCGTTGGGACACCATCGGACGTCTCGCCGGGAAACGCATGGCGCAGGACGGTGTGCGCGTACTGGTCGTGGTTTCGGCACTGTCGGGCGTGACCAATGAGCTGCAGGCCATCGCCAATGGCGATGGCCTCGATGCGCGCATTGCCGCGCTGGTCGAGCGTCACCGCGCATTCTGCGCCGAGCTCGACCTCGATGCCGACACCGTCCTGGGCGAGCGTCTGGCGCTGCTGCAGGCATTGACGAGCGATGCCCGTGCCGGCGAGCGCACGCTCGATTGGCAGGCCGAAGTGCTGGCACAGGGCGAACTGCTCTCGTCCACGCTCGGCGCCGCCTACCTGCGCACGCAGGGGCATGATTTCGGTTGGTGCGATGCACGCCACTGGCTCGGTGCGGTGTCGTTGCCGAACGCCAACGCCTGGTCGCAGCGACTGTCGGTGAATTGCCGGCTCGACGGCGACGGCGCAGCCGGTGATGGCGTGCCCCAAGAAAGCACGTTCGGCGCGCGCTTCTCCGCGCAGGCCGCGTCGATGCTGATCACCCAGGGCTTCATCGCGCGTCACGGCGACGGCGGCACGGCGATTCTCGGCCGTGGCGGCTCCGACACGTCGGCCGCGTACTTCGGTGCGCTGCTGAAGGCGCAGCGGGTGGAGATCTGGACCGACGTGCCGGGCATGTTCAGCGCCAACCCGCGCGATGTGCCCGAGGCGCGCCTGCTCACCCGCCTGCACTATGCAGAAGCACAGGAAATCGCCACCACCGGTGCCAAGGTACTGCATCCGCGCTCGATCGCGCCGTGCCGCGACGCCGGTGTGCCGATGGCGATCCTCGACACCGAACGTCCAGACCTGCCCGGCACGCGCATCGATGCGGCCGCGGCCACGGTGCCCGGCGTCAAGGCGATCAGTCGCCGCAATGGCATCGTGCTGGTGTCGATGGAAAGCATCGGCATGTGGCAGCAGGTCGGCTTCCTCGCCGACGTGTTCGAGCGCTTCAAGCGCCATGGCCTGTCGATCGACCTGATCGGTTCGTCAGAAACCAATATCACCGTCTCGCTCGACCCAAGCGAGAACCTGGTCACCACCAACGTGCTCGAAGCCCTCAGCGCCGACCTGGCCGAGGTGTGCCGGGTCAAGGTGATCGCACCGTGCGCGGCGATCACGCTGGTCGGTCGCGGCATGCGTTCGTTGCTGCATCGTCTGTCCGACATCTGGGCGACATTCGGGCGCGAGCGCGTGCACTTGATCTCGCAGTCGTCCAACGATCTCAACCTGACCTTCGTCATCGACGAGGCCGATGCCGACGGCCTGCTGCCGCACCTGCACGCCGAGCTGATCCGCTCGCGGGCGATGCCGGTGCGCGACACCAGCGTGTTCGGCCCGAGCTGGCGCGAGATCGCCCACGGCAAGCCGCAGCGCGTGCTGGCGTGGTGGCGCGGCCGCCGTGAGCAGTTGCTGGCGCTGGCCGGGCGGGGCACGCCGCGCTATGTCTACGATCTGGCGACGGTGCGCGAGCGTGCCCGATCGCTGGCCGCCACGGACGCGGTCGATCGCTGCTTCTATGCGATCAAGGCCAATTCGCATCCGGCGATCCTCAACGCCATCACCGGAGAAGGGTTTGGCCTGGAGTGCGTGTCGCAGGGCGAGTTTGAGCATGTGTTCGCTTCGCTGCCGGAACTGGTGCCCCAGCGTGTCCTGTTCACGCCGAGCTTTGCGCCGCGCCGCGAGTACGAAGCTGCGTTCGCGCGCGGCATCATTGTCACGCTGGACAACATCGAGGCGTTGCAGCGCTGGCCGGAGGTCTTCCGTGGCCGCACGATCTGGCTGCGCATCGACCTGGGCCACGGCGAAGGCCATCACGAGAAGGTCCGCACCGGCGGCGTGGCGGCCAAGTTCGGCCTGCCGATGACGCGCTTCGATGCCTTCATCGAGGAAGCACGCAAGCTCGACGTGCGCATCAGCGGCCTGCATGCGCACCTGGGTAGCGGCATCGAGGATCCGCAGCACTGGCGTGGCGTCTATACACACCTGGCCGGACTGGCCGACAGCGTCGGCACGGTCGAGACGATCGACATCGGCGGCGGCCTGCCGATTCCGTACACGCCGGAGGCGCCGGATTTCGATCTCGCCCTGTGGCGCAGTGGCCTAGAGGAGATCAAATCCGCCTACCCGCGCTACGGTCTGGTGATCGAGCCCGGCCGTTACCTCGTTGCCGAGAGCGGCGCGCTGCTGTTGTCGGTCACCCAGGTGATCGAGAAGGACGGTGTGCTGCGCATCGGTTGCGATGCCGGCATGAACGCACTGATGCGGCCTGCGATGTACGAGGCCTACCACGGCATCTTCAACCTGAGTCGCCTCGACGATGGCGAGACTGCGGCGTTCGACGTCGTCGGGCCGGTCTGCGAGAGCAGCGACGTGCTCGGCCGCGGCCGTACCCTGCCGGTCGACACCGTCGAGGACGATGTGATGCTGGTCGCCGACGCCGGCGCCTACGGCATGGCGATGGCCAACACCTACAACCTGCGGGCCCTGCCGGCAGAGGACGTAATCGAATGAGTGAGTGGAAATTCAAACGTGACGCCATCCGCGCGTTCCGGTTCGTGCGCTGCGAGTTCGACGCGCAGACCGGCGTTGCGCAATTGGTGTATGCGTTCGACGATGGCCCGGAGCTGATCGAAACGGTCACGGTGCCCGGCGCCCCGTTCGTGCTCGAAGGCGAGCGCGCGGCGGCGGTCGAACGCGCGCTGCGCCTCCTGCATCTGTTCACCGGCGTGAGCTACTACAAGGCGGCGGTGCCCGAGCAGATCCTGATCGACAGCTACGACATCGATGCCGACACGGCAGCGCTGCTGGAACTGCTGTACGTCAACGGCCTGGGCGAGTTCGCTTATCGCAACGGCCTGAACCTGCACGGCAAGATCCAGTTTCCGGTGGGCAAGCCCGTCCCTTCAAGTGCGCCCACGCTGGGCCTGCGCCACCACGCCCTCGTCGCCATCGGCGGCGGCAAGGACTCGCTGGTCAGTATCGAGGCACTGCGCGCGCTGGGCGTGGAGCAGACCGTGACCTGGATCGGCGGCTCGCAGCTGATCCGCGCCTGCGCCGAGCGTACCGGCCTGCCAACGTTCAACATCGGCCGTTCGCTGGCGCCGCAGTTGTTCGACTACAACCGCGAAGGTGCCTGGAACGGCCACATCCCGGTGACGGCGATCAACTCGATGATCATGCTGTTCGCTGCGTTGCTGCTGGGCGTCGACCAGGTGGTGTTCTCCAACGAACGTTCGGCCAGCTATGGCAGCGTGATCGCGGGCACGGGCGAGGTGAACCACCAGTGGTCCAAGGGCTGGGCCTGCGAGTCGGCGATCGGCGAGCACGTGCAGCGCCACATCGCCGCCGACCTGCATTACTACTCGTTACTGCGCCCGCTCAGCGAGCTCGCTGTGGCCCGGCAGTTCACCCGCACCGATCGCTACGACGCGCACTTCAGCAGCTGCAACCGCAACTTCCACATCCTCGGCGAACGTCCGGCCAATCGCTGGTGCGGCGTCTGTCCGAAGTGCCATTTCGTCTTCCTGGCGCTGGCGCCGTTCATGCCCAAGCCGCGGCTGGTGGGCATCTTCGGCCGCAACCTGCTCGACGACACCGCGCAGACCGCAGGCTACGACGCCTTGCTGGAGTACCAGGACCACAAACCGTTCGAGTGCGTTGGCGAGGGTCGCGAGTCCCGCGCGGCGCTGGCGGCGCTGGCGGTCCGGCCGGAATGGCGCGAGGATGCGCTGGTCGAACGCTTTGCCAGTGACATCCGCCCGCAACTGGGTGACGACGATCTGCGCATCGAGTCGCTGCTGGCGATCGACGACGAGCAGCGCATTCCGCCCGCGTTGTGGGAACGGTTGCGTGCGCATCTCGCAGCTTGAGGGCCGTGCGCTCGCGCTCTGGGGCTGGGGCCGGGAAGGCCGCGCCGCATACCGTGCAATCCGTTCGCGCCTGCCGGCGCAGGCACTGACCCTGTTCTGCTCACACGATGAAGCCGCCGAGGTCGCGGCACTCGCCGACGCGTACCTGGCCGTCGAAACCGAAGCGAGCACCGAACGCCTGGCGGCCTTCGATTTGGTGGTGAAGTCTCCCGGCATCAGCCCCTACGGACCCGAAGCCAGCGCCGCGGCCGCGCGCGGCACGCGTTTCATTGGCGGCACCGCGCTATGGTTTGGCGAGCACGCCGGCCATGACGGTGTTGCCGCAGGCACTCTGTGCGTGACCGGCACCAAGGGCAAGAGCACCACCACCGCGCTACTGGCGCACCTGCTGCGCAGTGGCGGCCACGTCACCGCGTTGGCCGGCAATATCGGCCTGCCGTTGCTGGAGGTGCTCGATCCGCGGCAGACGCCCGAGTTCTGGGTGATCGAGCTGTCGAGCTACCAGACCGGCGATGTTGCCGTGAGCGGTGCGCACCCGCAGATCGCGGTGGTGCTCAACGTGTTTCCCGAACACCTTGATTGGCACGGCTCGCACGAGCGCTATGTCGAGGACAAGCTGCGCCTGCTGACCGAAGCCGCGCCCGCGATTGCCGTGCTCAACCGCAACGATTCACGCCTGGTCGCCGCCGGCACCGCAGCCAGCCGCGACGCCGGCACCGAGGTGCGCTGGTTTGGCGACCCCGCTGGCTGGCACTTGCGCGCGGATGCCCTGTACCGTGCAGACGCTTGGGTCATGGACACGCGCAGCCTGCCGCTGCCGGGCCGCCACAACCGCGGCAACCTCTGCGCCGTGCTCACCGCGATCGAAGCGCTGGGCCTCGACGCGGCCGCGCTCGTGCCGCATGCCGCCAGCTTTCAGCCGCTGCCGCATCGCCTGCAGACATTGGGCACGCGCGACGGCATCACCTATGTCAATGATTCGATCAGCACCACACCACATGCCAGCCTGGCGGCACTCGACTGCTTCGGTGATCATCGCGTGGCGTTGCTCGTTGGTGGACATGACCGTGGTCTGTCGTGGCAGGCGTTCGCCGAAGCAATGCGCACGCAGGCGCCGTTGGCAGTGATCACCATGGGCCAGAACGGCCCGCGTATCCACGCGCTGCTGGCGCCGCTGGCCGCCGCGTCGGGATTCTACTTGGGGGCCGCCGCCGACCTGGCCGATGCGATGGTGCAGGCGTGCGCGGTGCTGGGCGATGACGGCGTCGTCCTGCTTTCGCCGGGTGCGCCGAGCTTTGGTCCGTATCGCGATTACGTGGTGCGTGGGCGCCATTTCGCGGAGCTGGCGGGATTTGATCCAGAGATGATCAGTGCCATTGCGGGAATTGGTATTTCCTGACGCCGGCTCATGCTTGGGTGGCCGCGAGGTGAGTCTTCCGAAGGGCGCAATCCCCGGCCTGGCAGACGGCACTCGGCAATTCATTTCGCGGTCTTCGTCTTTGGATGACGATCAGTGATCGCGGCTTACGGCGTACCGCGCCAGGCCACGCAGCGCTGCGGTGTATTCGTTGTCGTCCAGGGTATCGAGTGCACGCTCGGCGGCCTGTGCATATTCCACGGCACGGCGGCGGCTGTAATCGAGACCGCCCGTAGTATGGATCGCGGCCAGCACCTGCGGCAGCGAACCGGTGTCGCCCTGCTCGATGGCGGCACGCAGCAGGGCCCGGGTTGCCTCGTCGCTGTGCACGATCGCATGAATCAGCGGCAGCGTCGCTTTGCCTTCCGCCAGGTCGTCGCCGAGGTTCTTGCCCAGCGTCTGCGCATCGGACGCATAGTCGAGCACGTCGTCGGCGATCTGGAAGGCGTAACCCAGGTTGAGGCCGTAATCGTGCATCGCATCGCAGGTGGCGGCATCGGCCTCGCAGAGCAGGGCGCCCAGGCGTGTCGCCGCAGCGAACAGCACCGCGGTCTTGCGCTCGATCACGCGCAGGTAGGCGGCCTCGTTGGTATCGGGGTTGCGCACGTGCAACAGTTGCAGCACCTCGCCTTCGGCGATGCGATTGGTGGTGTCGGCGAGGATTTGCATCACCGCCATGCGCTCAAGCTCAACCATCAGCTGGAAGCTGCGCGAATACAGAAAGTCACCGACCAGCACGCTGGCGGCATTGCCCCACACCGCATTGGCGGTGCGACGGCCGCGGCGCAGGTCCGACTCGTCGACCACGTCGTCGTGCAGCAAGGTGGCGGTATGGATGAACTCGACCACGGCCGCCAGTTGGTGGGCATCGGTGCCAATGCCCTGGCCAGTGCGGCCACCCAATGCCCCGGTGGCGAGCAGCAGCAGCATCGGGCGCAGGCGTTTTCCGCCGGCACCGACGATGTATTCGGCCACCTGGTTGATCAGGACCACGTCCGAGGCCAACCGGCGCCGGATCAGCGCATCGACGGCCACCATGTCCTCGCGGGCCAGGGCCTGGATGGCGACCAGGTCGGGGACGGCCAGAAGCAAGGGACTGGAATGCATGGGCGGACCGTGTCGGTAGGAACCGGGATTATAAGCGGCGGTTCATAAATTCAGCGGTTGCGTGTGCGCGGTAACCAGGCACGCCGGCCTATCGAGTCCTTGAGGCTGACTGGATATTCAGACAATTCGTATGTCTGATCCTGGCGTGCGTGGCCAAGCTGAGGCCCTTCTGGAGCGGGTGGCAGCCATCAGCTCCGATAGCCGGGAAGGTTCGAGATGGAGAATCTCAAATGCGACATGGCGGCGGGACTGTCCGTGCAAGGGGGGCCACCGCGGCCGACAGGAGAGGAGCCGTCAGCGGTGCTGCCGGTCTGGCTGGGACGGCGATTCGTTGATCTGGTGACCGACAGTCTGTATGTCGCCGCCGGGCGCGATCGCGATGCCCTGTATCGGTTGATGGCCCATGCGATCGTTCAGCATCTGGTGGCTGAAGTGGAGGGAGGTGACTCCAGACGCTTGGCTGAAGAGGCGATGCATCGCGTACTGAGCCATGTCTCGAAGGATCTGCATCACCAGGTCGTCAGCGCAAAGCATGGGCAGGCACCGGTGCTCTGAGCGCATCGTGGACTATCCCGGATGGGTGCAATGCTGCTGCGGCTTGGTTTCAGGCCCTCGGATAATCCCTTCAGATCAATCGGTTGGTTTTTTTGATGCGGGAGGCAGCCATGCAAGACGTCAGGAAAATCACGGCAACGGGTCACGACATGTTTGTTGAGGCGCTAGCCATGCCGAAGGGGGTCGAAGCAGATCCCGCCTCGTTTGAGATTCTCCGGTTGTGGGTGGCAAATGGGCGCCTGTCCATGAACCTGCACCGCGATGTCGAGGGTGAAGCAGAGGATTTCGGCATCCTGCTGGCCGATCTTTTCAGCCATGCCTGCTACAAGTATTCGCAGCGCAGTGGGCGGTCACTGATGGAATGCCGTGAAGGCATGTTGCTGGGGTTTCTCCAGCATGCCCAAGCCAGTACCCGCTGCGGTGGCTTCGCCGAGCACTGATGCCTCGGTGGGCGAGGCCCGTGCCGACAAGCAGTCTGCACCTCAAGGGCACCTCGAATAACGTCATATTCCATCCGAATGACGCCAGCACGGAGCAGGCAAGGGCGCTCCGTGCTGTTGCCGGCGATCCATGATTTGTTCTGTAGGGGGGCTGTCATCGCTTTCGATGCCCCCATGACCGCCTTTGGGCGGCCTTGCAGCCTCATGCGGGCACCAC
>WWPM01004988.1:0-19411 GCA_023279145.1 Glomeris maerens | reverse complement strand
AATGATTATTTCGCTTTTTCGCAACGTACCTGAATGAAAACTGATTATAAAGCGTTCAGAAATCGACTAATCACGTGGAGAATATCACGATGTGGTCATTGCTTGGTCAGGAGGATCCGCTTCATCGGTCAAAACAAGTGATTGCCTTGCAAACGGGGTGTAATAAGTTAAGGTAGCGCCGTAGGAGGAATCCAACGACCCAAGGCGTAGGTGACGTCATCACGTCACCTACCCGAAACACGTTATGACGTCGGAACGCTGAGATCGTCTTTGATTGGTTGATGGAAAAGCTAGTTCGGCATGGCATGGGGTGACGTGACGACAGAGTGGCGTGATGACGAATCGATCGGTCACGTGTTGGAGCGTCGCGAGCGCCTCGCCTCGCCGCGGCCGGCGCCGCAAACGAAATAGAACGTTTTTTTTTGGCTTGCAACCTTTCGAACGTCGCGTCCCTATGCGTCGTGCGTAAGGAAAGTGGCCAACATGAAACGACGCGTTCATTGGTACCGCCATGTTTACTCTGATACTCGCCTCTGCACAGCTCATTGGCAGGAATTGATTGGCATTTAAGAGTGAAACATGGCGGCTGGCCACTTCCTATGTCGAACGCTCTCGAATAGCAATTTGATGTTTATAAATGAGTGGCCAAGGTTAGGCATCGCGGTCACTGGTTCCGCCATGTTTACTCAAAAATCGCCCACACCGCTATAATACAGTTGTTTGTACTACATTCAAAGACAAATATACGAAAATAAAAACATACACTGCTTCGAATTCAATGAATTATTCTTCGCATGCAGCGAATTTTCACTTCCAGCATTCTGTATACCACAATAAAATTAAAATAACTTGAATAACTATATGGGTTTACATGTTATAATCGGACCGACATAGCTTGGACATGAGGCGGATGCCTATTGCTGATGCATTAATCTCTCCATCGCTCACTCCTCTTTGTTCGCTCGCCATCTTTGTTCTGGGTATTTAAGAGTTTTAGACAGGAGTAGCTAAGCGATAAGCGCAACCAATAGGAATAGTGGGCATGATGTCCAAAGCTATGTTGGTCCGTGTATAAAGTGCCAAACTCCTGTTTCTGTGACGATGGAAAGCAAATCTGATCACCCGGTACTGGAAATGTCTTAGTAGAGGCTAAGGGGAGGGCTTTCTTGTTTGCACCTTGTCAACTATCCCCTGTCAGGTCCTTGTACACAATGGAATCGTACTGGTGGAGAAGAGGGAATCGCATAAGGTATAACCTTCCCCGTCGACGGGTTCCTTAAGGTTCACTACCAACGAGTCAGGCACCTTGCCCACTTCGTTCAATAAGAAAGTGAACTGTAGTCATGGGGTTCTGTTAACAGCACCATGGATGAGAAGAAGTAAAACGATTTATATTTACCGGATTCATTGACGTAGAGCGAGTTGGCATGGAGATCTTCCAGATCTTCATGTAAACCATCATTAACAATTCCCAAGTAAGCAGGGCTGCTCCTGTCGCGAGTCACGTCGCCAACTGGGCTCCTGCGACGCAGGTAGTCCTCGGCGTCAATGAAGTCTTCTGTTCCCTCCGTGGTGATGCTCAGCCTTCTGATCAGTTCCTTCTCATCCTGGGAAGTGTACATGGGTAGCTTCAGCAGAATGTCCCCTGGGATGACAAGGTAGCGGCCAGGATCGCGGGCCATCTTCGCGAACTCTTCCGCCAATTCTTTGAACGCGGGCCGCGATTCAGCGTTAAGCACCCAACCTGCAACGTTCCCTCGAAAAAATGAGAAATTTGAGGACTTCAGGCTACCGAATCTAGCCTATCCTAATCTAGCCTTGCTGAGCCTGGCCTACCCTAACCTACCCTAGCCTAGCCTAGCCTATCCTAACCTAACCAATTCCCTGGAGCAACAATTGCATATGGTACTAACATCAACACTTACATTTCACTATGATCATGTAAACTTCAATGGTGCATATGGTGGGCTGTGTAAGCCGTTCGCCTTTCTCCAAACGTTCGGCAACATCCCTAGCTGGGATTTGTTCGTAAGGCCGACCACCATATGTCAGCAACTCCCAGACGGTCACTCCTGCGATAAAATCAAACGCATTTATATAGATTTAGTTGACAAATGAAGAACTTACCAAAAGCCCACACGTCGCTTTTGTGCGTGAAGCGGCAATGATGAATGCATTCGGGAGCCAACCACTTGATCGCCAGCTTTCCCCCGGTCGCATTGTACGCTTCCTCATCCACATCCAGCAATTTTGCCAACCCAAAGTCAGTGATCTTAACGCAATCCGGGGTATGAACTGAAACATGAGAAGGAACCATTTGTACTGCATCTAGACCTTTATCCTGGTAACATTCACCTAGAACGTTTCTGGCTGCGAGATCTCTGTGCACCAAACGCATGTCTTCCAGGTAAGCCATGCCCTTTGCGATCTGCGTGCACCAGTTGAGGAGAGGCCTGGATCCGATCTTGTCTTTGTTATTTCGCACGTAGTCTAACAGGCAACCGAGTGGCATGAGTTGGGTGACCAACATCATCTGCGACGTCATGCACACGGCCAAAAGTTTCAGAAGGTGTGGATGCACCATGCTGGCCATTATGCATGCTTCCTGAACACGACCATCATATAGCTTAAGTATGTGATCTCATTGTAAAACTCCAATATTTTTACGTCGAGAATATCCGTGATCGGGTTAGATCCGGTGCACTCCCGCAAGACCTTGATCGCGACAGGTATTTCGACGTTGTCGCCTTCGGGAACCCAGGCAGCCTGTTATATGCTCATGTTCTTTATGATTAACAAAGTCAGAACACAGAGTACTATACCTTGTAAACAGTACCAAATGCCCCGTAGCCCAGAATGCCACCTTTCCTCAGCTCGCCTTCTTTGACGATCCTCAATTGTGCCAGGTTTGGCTTCACATGTGATGGTTGCATTGGCTCGCTCCCCTCTAGTCTGTTCATTCCCTGTGTATAGACAAAACATGACACGAACTTATAAAATATCCTAGGGCTTCCTAAACTTTGCGAGCTGTAATTACCGTCGTTATCTCGACAGTGTTCTTTCTAGATTTGGCCCTTTGCCACCACTGGTAGCCAACTACAGCTGCAAATATTCCGATGAGAAATGAGCCGCCCAAGACTCCTCCAATGATGGCTAGTATATCGATTCTGCGATCAAACAAAAAGTAATTGCAGTGTAACAACTGACAAAGCGAGAAACATCCTTTCACGCGACAAGAGCTGAATATTACTTTTCCAAAGGATCTTTGGCCGAGCAGTACGGTCCGCCCTTATCGTGCCATGGATGAGGCTTGTCCTCTGGACACTTGTCTGAGCAGATGAACTAAACAGGGTGGAAAACCATAAGGACACATTCTATATGTTTGAAATACACTAGAAAGATATTGACAATGGATACCTGGTGGGTGATACTTTCTCCGAGGGGCACCTTGAAAAGACGACACGTCTCGCACTGGTCCGATCCGGGTCCCCTGCATCCCTTGCAATCTGAGGAGCACCTTATACACCTCATCGTGGTATTGTCCGCGTAATACTCATTGGGACACGGTCCTCGCACTGCTCCTCGGACCGAAATGTGGCGCATTCATCGCATACTGACACGCCGAACCCATCACCCGTGCACTTCTTGCACCGTTCGTGGCAATTTGCACATGTCTTATCGCCTGATTGATAGACCCTGATAAGCATGTTGTACATTACTCTAGCATCAGCAACAGCAGCTGGGGAAATTATGTATTCTAGAGGATGATTTCAATTACCCTGCGTAAGAGCAGCTTTCTAAGCACATGCCCTCCAGAGAGAACCCGTTGCATGACAAACACTCATCGGCACCCGGTCCCCAGCAACCATCCACCTCCGAGCACTCCTCGTTACAGACCATGTTGTCGGCAACTGCATATCAAACTAGTAAGCCATGCCGCCTGTATAATACAGTAATAATCTCGAATGGTAACCAACGTACGGCAATCGTCTTTGTGCCTGTTGTTTTCCAAAAGAATATCTGGGTTGTACCACGACTCGAGCCAGCTGATCCCCACCCCACTCTCCAAGTTGCCTAGCAATTTGTCCCAGTTGATCCCCTCAGTGAAGCACATATTATTGTTGTCAGAGATTAATATAGCACCCGATATTCTCTTCAGGGAGCGCAACCCGAGAGATTTCAACGAAGTCCCTGTGATGTACAATGCAGCTGGGTGGTGCCTGTGATATCATAAACCAAAGAAAGTGGCCAACAAAGGACAAGAATGCTAGCAACTAAGAAAACCTTCACTCGAGCCTACGGATTTCCTTCGATTATCCGCAGGTTCCTGAAGTAATGCAGGTCCGTGAAGTCGGGATGAGAAGCGGTTACGGACAATGAGCCAGTAATTTCCTTAACAGTACTGAACACCTCCAGCTTACCAGGATCCACCTTTGAGATTGTCGCATTGCTGCCAGACACGGATTTTAAAGTTTCCCCATAGAAAACTAAGTTCATCAATATATTGAAAAACACAATACTTGACGATACCCAGTGAACGTCTCTTTCTCTATATACAGGTTTCCATTGATTTTCGTGCAATTCTTGAAGCCGTCAATGTTGCTGCTGGCCACTTTGTCGCCTTTACAGACTGTTTATAAATGAAAACGATTTTCTACGTTGTAACGTGTCTGCGTGCTAATAACCCTAGATTTTAAGCGATTAAAGACAAGTTGACAGTATGGTGGCCGTTATTTACAAATCTTTGTTACCCTTGCCTGGGATGAAAGACAAGAATGTTCACGGAAGCAGAAAGAGAACAAAGAACTTCTTTACAAATCTTACTAATCTCATACTTTCTTGTGATTTGAATTAGCGCAGACTGGACTTTATCGGTTGCACGTCGCAGCAAAAGCAAACGGATTGTCGAGTGTTCTGGTTTATAGCCGGCTTTTCCCGCTTCCCCCTCAACCTGAAGTGAGCTAGTTACCCCCTTAGGTCACTGTCTTCTCCGGCCCTATACGTATATAGGGCCACTTAGGAGAATAAAGCCAGTTGTTATTCAGTTTTACTATTGCGACTCCAACTCTCTTCATTTCCCACGATCGCGATGCTCCACACGGATCTTTCCTTGATCACTGCCTTTGGTGGTCTACTAAAGGGCAAATCAGTCGGACGTTTTTGGGACTTCAGATGTTCTCAATTTAATGGGCATCGGGAAACAAAAATGCAGTACCACATTGAAAATTTGTAAAATATGTAGATTTTCTACCTTTTTCACTGGCGACAGCCATGCACACATACAGGCGATAAAGGAGACAAATGATAAAACACCACTCAATTCTCGTCCTTCTCATCGTTTCTGTATCAACTTGCTTGCATGGTCATCACTAAATCACTGGCACTCAAAACACCAACACGCAAATTCATTGTGTTTGGGATCATCCGTAAAATACGTTCACTAAAATTGCTCCATTCCCCCTACCCTTTGCAATATATTGTATCAAATACAATACCCCCCACCTGGATAAACGTTGTGTATAATATAAATACCCCCCTCACTCCGTTTTTGGAAGAACCATAAACCCAATTCATATTTTGAAACATTTTGATTAATCCTATATATTGCGCGTCGTTGTCTTCAAACCGCAAACAATCTTAGATCATTCACTTACTTCATAAAGTGTGTAATAGGGGGTTAATTGTTAAAACAATTACATTTCAACACCAGCTGCGTGAGACTATATAATTAACATTGAAACGCAGTATAAATTTGATAAATCGGTTGAATGTACGTATTTAATGTATGGCTCCTTACGATACATTTCTCAGAATGTAGAGGCAGCTGTAAACTCGTTCTCATCCTTTGCTGCATAAATTGATGAATATAAAACTACTGTAAAGCTGATTAAGTATTTTACAAAATGCATTCTGCTTTGTGTTACACAAACAAAGTCATCAGTTGTGAATAATTCAAAATGTATGCCCAACAACCTCAGTGCTATTCTAATTGATCAAAATACGAATTTGCAGTTTGCGAATGATAACTATACTGTCCAAGCAGGATTATTTACACCTTTCATTGCTGGTTTTTTTCCCCGTTATCATAAACAATGAGATGTCATAAAAGTTGTGGTTTTGGAAGGAGAGAATGATAATGGAAGATTAATTGTCTGACTATATAATTAATTAGTTGTCGTGTTATTCATCGCTCTGTCACACAATAACCTGGGAGCAAGCCAAGCTTTTTATATTCATCAGCATTTAAAATTAAAACTGTTTTACTGCACTCTACGTACGGTACAATTTTAAACAGTGGAAAACGATTCGTTCAAATAACATAAAAAAGTAAATGACTTAATAGGAAACTAAATTATTCAGAAACCTATAATAAGGAGCAGACTTCCGTGTGCCAAACTCCTGTTTCTACGAAGATGGAAAGCAAATGCGACAACACGGTGCTGTAAATGTCTTAATAGAGGCTAAGGTGCGGGTTTTCTTGTAAAAAAATAGAAATTGGTGAGGGAAAAGTGAACACGATGGTCACAGATTTTGCAGAAACGACCCCCCCCCCCCCACATCTGGTAAAAAGAAACCTCCAAGAAACCTTCGAAGGTTTCACAGGAAACAACAACAATACAAAGGGCTATGAAGAAACATTAGAAACAAAACAAAAGGGCGGAGGAGAGAAAGGACACTTTGGATTCGAAATATCTAAGTTCTCATTTTGCTAACACTTCTTTGAGAAGCAAACCACCTGATGCACTTTAAACCAGTTAATAAATGTTGCACACTTTACAGTATAAGGTCTTTTGACATCCTTTATTGTGCCGTTGTTTGTACCCTATCGTAAACAATGAGATTTTATTAACTTTCAGCTTGAGTACATTGTCCAAGTGCCAATTAATTGAATTCACGGCACTTTTGCGCATGTTCTTTAGTCACAATTCAATTTATATTAATTGCGATTGCATACATGACAAATATGAAGTAAGTGCATGATCTTCTTGAGCTTCATCAAGTTATTAGAATGGTTTCTTGTAGCCTCGTGACCGTCCAGTAGCGGATATGCGATCGTGGACGGTTCACCAATTCATCATATCTGAAACCATTTCGTTGAACTTAAAATTAGGTTATGGACAAATATCCAGGCTGCTAATAGCCTTCAAAGGACAGAATACAATCTGTTGACAGCAACTGCTCATTACCACTGTTCTGCACAAATTGGTGATCGACACGAACACTTGCGTTTGCTGAAATGCCTTTTAATCTGTTCAATAGTCGATTCCATTCGGAGTTCCTTCAAAGCAATGAACAGATCTTGCAGAGTGCAAATCGATTTGGTTTCGTGACAAATAAGAAGCATTCGATGTGCACATTCCCTGTAATCATACTTGGATTTCGATTCGATTTCATCCAATCGATTATTGTCAACTTTCAGATTCCGCCCAACTTTATTCCAGTTCTTGTTATCCAAAAATTGTGATATTGTCCACATATCTTGTAGCGTCAACTCTTGTGTAAATTGCGACCACACATGCCGACTTCCTCCCGAGTTACCTATCGGAAATCATTAATTAAACGGGCTTGTACTGGTGGAGTGGAGAAGAGGGTATATGACTTAAAGTGCGGACCTTGTTCGTCGACGGGCTCTTCGAGGTTCACTATCGTGCCGTCCGCCTTGTCCACTTCTACCAATGAGAAAGCGTATTTGGCAATTCAGTTTCTGTCTAATCGACTGAGCATTATTCTGGTAACAATCAAAGGCATTACGCTCATCTTTGAATTTTCTCAGCCGCGCATCATTCGAGTCCACGTCTGATGATTTCAAGGGATCGCTCTCCTCCAGTCCAGCAACTCCCTGTAAAAACTAGGCAGAAGGTACATACATTCAAAAAGAAGCTCTTCCATTACATTTCCCCAAACCGTTTGAATAAGACAGTTGCCATGTTTTGTCGACTGAGGTAATTTTCTTAACAACGAAAAAGAAACTTTGCTTCACAAACACGAATCTCAAGTCGTATTGGATGCAACTTTCTAAGACGCCATCACATTTCTGGTTTAACATATTTACTGTTATATAATAAGAATAGTATAGTGCCATTTTTTTATGGCAGTCTTATGCAAACACCGTGCAGGAAAGCTGAAAGATTTTCCATACATTGCAGACTCGATCGGTATACGAATCCTGCGGGGAAAATCGACTTACCATTGTCATCTTGACGGTATTCTCTCTCAGACAGGTCCTTCTTTGCCAACATCGGTAGCGATATGCAGCCGCATATACGCCAATGAGAAATATGCAGGCCACGACTACTCCAGAAACGGCCGATACACTGATTCTGTGCCTGAAACAAATTGTCCTGGAGCAACTCGACAAGTGAGAGTTGCCTTGTCATCACGTGGCAAGAACTAGAACTGAAACTGACTCTTCTTCCACAGGATCCTTAACCGAGCAGTACGGTCCGCCCTTATCGAGCCGTACGAGTGGCTTGTCCTCGGGACACTTGTCGGAGCAGTAGAACTACACGGGGTGGGAAACCACGTGCAAATAAACATTATATGATTATTTCCTCAAAAAATATAAAATATGAGTTGCTGTGCATAGGAACTGTCTAAAAAAAAAAACACTTGGATTTTATGTCCTGGCGGAGAAGAATCAATAAACCAATAATAAAAGTTAAAATCCAATTTCGCACATACACAGAGGAATATGTAGAAGATATTCCCAGAAAATACTACTTGAATATATTTGACATCTTTTAAAAAAAAATGCGCAATAAAAATATTCAAGGTTTTCATTTGATTCAGCAATGTCCACAATGGCTACCTCGTGCGTGATGTTGTCTCCGAGGGGCACCTTCAAATAACGACACGAGTCGCACTGGTCCGATCCGAGTCCCGTGCATCCCTTGCAATCGGAGGAACATAGCATGCACCTCATCGTTGCATAGTCCGCGTAGTACTCGATGGGGCACTGGTCCTCGCACCTCTCCTCGGACCGGAATCGGGCGCATTCGTTACATACTGACAGATGTGACCCATAACCCGTGCAATTCTTGCAGTTCGGGTGACACGGACGGCAGATCTACCACGTAGAGGACACTCTGTAACCCGACCGCAAGACGACTATGCTCGTTGCTAAAGATGAGAAATTACCAATTTCCAAGACTTCGCGGTTCCCGTCACGCTGACCAATTCGGAGAAGCTTCCTTCCTTGCACGGTTCGTCGGTTTTTCGGGAACGACCCCGCGCATCCTATTGCCAAATTATCGAACACTAAGATAAATGACAAAACTAATGCATGAACAAAAAGACGGTGCCAACTCGGGTTATGAACGTCCTGTGTTGCGAACAATTCAGAAAAGAAATGAAAAAAAAAACCTTTGCGACTCGAAACTTACATCTTGGTTAGGGTTATTGTTTGTGACCATAACTTTGTCGCATCCTCCAGACCCAAGGAAGTCTCCCGGCCCAGTGCAACCGTCCACGCATTTCTCATTGCACTGTACACATTCGCCGTTCATTTCATATGTCATTGAGGGGCATTTAATGCAATTCCCTGGTCCCTGTTTTCAAATCACATGTGCTCGCTATTAAGTATTCGTGTATGAAGTATTAATATGAAGAAACAAAAGTGGTTTAAATGGTTGCTTTTCTGCATACATCAACAAAGAGTAGGGGAGACCGGGGCGCGTTGATGCAGTGCCATGTACTCAATAGCGGAGAAAGGAAATATGTATTACGGGGCTTCCACTTTCAGATTAGCCTTCAATGTTACTACAATCTCTGGTGCTATTTTTTGTTAAAAAAAGAATGAAATATCACTCTTTGGCTGTGTTAAGTAATTTTCATATTTATTTCTTATATTGCGCTCTATAATTCATAGACTTATAAGTATCACGAAATCGTTTTGCAACTGTTAAATACAGGTACAGTGAAACCTGTATAGTTGGACACCTGAAAATTTTTGCCACCTGGTCAAGTTGACCACTTTTTGTATGCACAGAATCGCTTCCATAGAGTTAACATTGTGGTACCCCTGGATATTTTGGACACCTGTCTACCTTAGACATTGGACGGGGGAAATCTGCACGAAAAAGATAGCAAACCTATCCAAGTTGGACGTTTTAACTGCATTTCTGGGCACTTTTGTGGTCATTTTCCAGACGAATCTGACTGAATTCGAGCTGGAAGGGAGTGTAACATCTCACAGCTCATGAAATATGCTGCAGATAATGACGCAGAACTATTTGAAACTCTCACTTCAATCTGGGTGGCAAGCAATTTTAATTTAAAAAGAAAACAAACCAATATTACCAATTATTTTAATAAACTGTAAAAGTGTATTATCTTGTTCACAAGTATAAAGCAATAATAAAAGTAATAATTTTTATAAAAAAAGTGTAGGCCACCCCTGAATATATTTGACAATTGTCTAACTCGGACGCATTTTGGCTGCACCGATGGCGCCCAACGCAGACAGCTTTCACTGTATATAGGAGGTTAATACATAGCTATGTGTGAAGTTTTTCTCAAGGTGACCTTGATAAGCGGGAAATGTGGAATCTTTCATTGAGCGCAAAATGGGGCGGGTTTATGCACGTACTGCGGGGCGAGTTGATGCGCGGTGCATCAACTCGCTCCAGCATAACTATTTGAAAAATACGTAATCAACTCAGAAAATGAATAATAATATAAATAATAAATAAATAATAAATGTAATAAAATAAATAAGTACATCTATATAAATAATAATAAATAATAGTAACAATGTTCATGATATTGTTTTTGTTTGTTTTTCCCCCCAGAACAATGAGGAACAACAAGCGTAAAACCAATAGAGGGAGAATTAATCAAGAAATTTGTGTTCCCCGGCAATTTATTGCGTTTTTAGCCTCGTAACTGAGTGCATCAACTCGCCCCAAGAATACAAAATCAGACTGTATATTGGAATAATGTTCATTAACAATTCCTACTCATGTGGCCGTAAGAATCCACTGGGATGGCCATTACAAAATACGTACATATCTAGATGTTTGCTATGTTTTCTAATTAACGGTCGGGATTTTCACTATACGGGCATGGTTAGAAATGACTTATCGAATCGGCTTACCACTGATAAACAAATTGTCATACCGGTCCAGAGCAATTGCCATCGCATTCCTGGTGGCATTTCCCACACGTGAGTTCGCCTGATTGGTAGATCCTGATAAGTGAGATACATTATTCTAGCAGCAGCCAGAGGAGTGATGTATTTTAGAGCATGATTTCAATTACCCTGGGTAAGAGCAGCTGTCTAGACACGTGCCCTCCAGAGAGAACCTCTTGCATGACAAACACTCATCGACGCCGGGTCCCCAGCAACCATCATCCTCTAAGCACTCCTTGTTACAGACCATGTTGTCGGCAACTGCATATCAAAATATACTAAGACATGTCGTCTGTATAATACGGTAGTACATAATCTCAAATGTTAACTGACGTACGACATGCATCTTTGGGCCTGTTGTTTTCCGTTTGAATATTTGAGTAGATCGGCGATCCGTACGAGCCGCTCCCCCTCCACTGCAATTTGCTCCAGTTGATCCCCTCAGCGAAACACAGATTATGGTTGGCATTGATGGATATAACACCCGATATTCTCTTGAGGGAGCGCAACCCGAGAGACTTCAACGAAGTCCACTTGATGTGCACAGCTGCCAGGAACCTGTCACATTATAAACCAGAACGAATACTAGCAACTAAGAAATCTTTCACTTGAGCCTACCACTTTTCTCCGATTATCTGCAGGTTTCTGAAGTAATGAAGGTCCGTGAAATAGGGATGAGTAGCAGTTACATACAATGTGCCAGTAATTTCCTTAACAGTGCTGAACACCTCCAGCTCGCTAGGATCCATCTTCGGGATTGCCTTTCCACTGCCAGACACGGGGATTATAAAATTTTAAACTTCCAAAACATTTCCCACTTTTTATTGCAATATTTATAAATCCAACGGATTTCCCCGGGAAATCCGTGAGTACGAAGCAAAAGAAAACAGAACATGAAATACGGTTATGAATTTCAATTTCCCTGAAGGAAATCAATACACGACATTTGACGATACCCAGTGAACGTCTCATTCCTTATAATTAGGTGTCCATCGATTTTCGTGCAATTCTTGCAGCTGTCAATGTTGCTGCTGTCCAATATGCCGCCTTTGCAGACTGTTCACAAAAGAAAACGATTTTCCATGTTGCAACGTGTCTGCATGCTTATTGCACTAGATTTCAAGTGATTAAATACAAGTCGACAATTGTATAAATGCTTAACTGCATCAAAACAATTATCAACTGTGCACAACAGATGCTATTGAATTCCGAAGGTCTCCTCCCAAAACGAGCAATATGGATAAACAAAGATGGCGGCCGCATTATAAAAACCTCGCATTTTGTTAATTCTCATTAATTGTGGTGAGAAATACAGAAATACTGTCGTCTTTGTAATATTACTTGACGATAAAATCACAGGCACCTTCTAGTATTTGAAATGTTATGTGGCACAAGATGGCAGCCGTGTTTTACAAAGTAATTAAATCTTTTTTTACCTTTGTCTGGGATGGAAGAAGTGAATGTCAACAGAAGCGGAAAGAGAACAAAGAACTTGTCTATAAATCTTATTAATCTCATCCTTTCAGTGTGACAAGTGCAGAGGAACCGATAGAAAACTTGCGATTTGAATTGGCGCAGACTCCACTTTATAATGTTGTGCGACACGGCAAAAGCAAACAGGTCTTATCTTGAACACCGCCACTGGTGGTCATGCTGGGCACTAAAGGGCAAAAACGATGGAACAAGGGGTACATCATAGAACTTTGGAAATCTCATCCAACATCTCAATGGAGTTAAATCCGGCAATCGGAGGTTGAAAAATCCTAAAAGCAATTCTGAAAACTGTATTTCATTTTCAAACTTCCACTGAATATATTAATAGTGTCCATCAAGCATATAAACTACACCATGACAACGGTTTTTTTTCTTTTTTTTTTGGTCTACGTCAATCTTTGATAACGCAGTCTTTACAAAGTTAAGAAACTGCAAATAAAGTTGTGTTTACATTAGCATATGATATCACAACTAGAAACGGTCGTTCGCATAATGCAGGTGGTGAAATGAAACCTTCGTAAAAGAAATATAGAGCAAATAAATGGTAATGCAAAATGTTCCCCCCGTTTCAGACACAAACAGTGAAAAACTTTGTTCCTATTTTTCAATATGCCCATGAACACCATTACTTTTGCTTTTACGTGAATGTCCCAAGAAGCAATGATCATATCTAGATTTTGTCCATTTCCCCCCAATGCAGAATTTCAACTTGGGTTTAGAAGTTGCCCCTAAACGTGTCCAAAAAGGCTCTACTAAAAGCAAGCGACTTACGTCATCCTTGGGTCCTAAAGGGCAGAGAAATGAGGGAAGTGTGAACACGATGGTCACAGATTTGCAGAAACGACCCCACATCTGGCAAGTAACCTCCAAAAATCTTCTCAAATGTTTCACAGGAAACAACAACACAAAGGGCTATGAAGAAAACTTAAGAATAAAACCAAAGAGCGGAGAAGGGAAAGGACAGTTTGGATCCGAAACCTCCAATTCAGGCCACCCTTGTTCCTAGTTCTCCGGCAAACCACCGGATGCACTTTAAACCAGTTAATGAATGTTGCACACATTACGGGAAAAAGGTCTTTTTATCTCCTTTATTGTGCCGTTGTTTTTGTCCCATCATAAACAATGAGATTTTATTAACTTTCAGGTTGAGTATATTGTCCAAGTTCCAATCTCACTTCAAAGCACTTTTGCGCACTTTCTTCAGTTACAATTCAATTTATATTAATTATTACGATTGAATAAATGACGAACTTCTTGAATTTCATAAGGTAAGAATGGTTTCTTGTAGCTTCATGACTCTGCAGTAGCGGATATGTAATCGTGGACGTATCACAGCTGCGTCGTATCTGAAACAATTTCATTGAACTTAAAATTAGGTTATGGACAAACTTACTAACACAATGTATTGACAGCAACTGCTCATTGTTACTGTCTGCAGCAACGAGATGTTAAACAAATTGGTCATTGACACGAATCGTTTATGAATTGGGACCACATATGCTGCCTTCCTCCCGAGTTACCTATCACAAACAATTAATTAAATAGATTCGTACCGGTGGAGAAGGAATTGCAGTCAATGGGCGTTTTTGGCGACTGAGCATTAGCTAGAAAGGTTAAGTCGGCAATTCATCCGGGCCTCAGTCAACTGAAAGGTTTTTTTGGGTCAACAAATCAGTCGACTGACTACAGTCTCTCAGTCCAAATTTTTGTCGACCGATTCATGACTTGACAAGATGCAATGTCCAGTGCATCAAGAGGGATCGGAGTTTTTGTGCCACGTGCAACTGACATGCAATCGGCCATTTTGTACTGAAATTTATGGTCGGCAAGGCAGCAAAGTTGGGTTCCAGTCAGAAATCAGTAATGACGTCACACGTTCAGGCGACTCGGATCAGCTGGATTGAATTGTCGAAAACGCCCAATAATACCGGCAATGGTACTATGCATAAGTCACAAAGTGCCCCTCCCGTAGGCCAGGATGCCTTCGTTACACAGCTCACCTTCATCATCGATTCCCGGCTGCGCATGAGTAGGGTCCACTTGTGATGTATTCGAGGAATCGCTAACCTGGCGAACAAAACAGTATAACTGAAGTAATTTTCATATCAATGCAAATGAAACTTTGTTTCACATTCCTTAAACAAGTCGAATTGGATTCAACTTTCTAATAAGACGCCAACCCATTTCTGGTTTAGCAATTACTGTCTTATGCAAACACAGAAAACCTAAAGTTTTCCATACGAATCCTGCAGAGAAGGATCGACTTACCATTGTCATATTGGCAGTATTCTCACTCAGACCTTCCCTTTGCCAACATCTCTTGAGATATGCAGCCACAACGCCAGCGATTATTACGCAGGTCTCGAATCCCGCAACTGTAATGGCCGCTATGCATAATCTGTGCGTGAAACAAATTGTCCTGGAACAACTCGCCAAGTGATAATTCCCTTCTCACGTGATAAGAACTAGAACTGCCACAGGTTTCTTATCCGCGGAGCAGTATACAGTCTGCCCTTATCGAGCAATATGTGTGGCTCATGGCATTCTGCACATATCCTATGGGATCATCTATAAAATATGTTCGCTAAAATCGCTGAAATTTTGGTCCCCCCCTTCTTCCCCCCCCCCCCACGATTGGAAGATCCTGTTAAGCAAGTTGTACATTGCTCTAGCTGGGGAAGCGATGTATTCTTGACGATGATTTCAATTACATTGGGTAAGAACATCTTTCAGGGCACGTGCCCTCCGGAAAGACCCTCTTGCACGACAAACACTCTTCGGGGCCGGGTCCCCAGCAACCATCCTCCTCCGCGCACGTCTTGTGACAGACCATGTTATCCGCAACTGCATATCAAAATAGTAAGAAATGCCGCCTGTATAATACGGTAATAACCTTGAATGGTAACTGACGTACGGCATGCATCCTTGGGCCTGCTTTTTTCCTCATGAAGCTCCGATTTGTTTTTTAATTTGTTCCAGTTGATACCCTCAGTGAAGCACAGATTATGGTTTTCATAGATGTGTATAACACCCGATATTCTTTTGAGGGAGCGCAACCCGAAAGACTTCAACGAAGTCCCTGTGATGTACAAACCTGACAGACTCCTGCTACATTATAAACCAGAACAAAAGTGAACAACCAATGACAAGAATACTAGCAACCAATCACTTGAGCCTACTCCATGTCTCCGATTGTCTCCAGGTTTCTGAAGTAACGAAGGTCCGTGAAATCGGGATGAGAAGCAGCTACAGATAATAAGCCAGTAATTTCCTTAACAGTACTGAACACCTCCAGCTCGCTGGGATCCATCTTTGAGATTGTCACACTTCTGCCAGACATGGATCAAAAATTTTAAACTTCAAATGAAAAATTCCCACTTTTAAAGCAATATTTATATCCCATGAATTTGCAAAGAAATCCATATGTACAAAGGAATAGATAACATAACATGAAATACGGTTATGAATTTCAATATCCCGAAAGGAAACCAAGTTCTTCAATATTTTCCAACTATAACTTGAAACAATTGTTGTTAAAAAAAGTCCAATACACGACTTTTTACGATACCCAGTGAACGTCTCATTCCTTATAATCAGGTCTCCATCGATTTTCGTGCAATCCTTGAAGCTGTCAATGTTCCTGCTGTCCACTTGGCCGCTTTTACAGACTGTTCATAAATGAAAACGATGTCCGTTATTTTGCTTAAATTACGAGTAACTAAATATACGTATAATTGCATATTTGCTTAACGTACAGGACCGATTACATTAATCAAAACAATATAAACTGTAACTAAATGACACGCTTATCCCAGAAGATGAACCGACAGAGTGATAGACGGGTTGTTCTTTTCCGGAGGAATTACACTTTGGCAAACGCAGTATATGTACATTTGTTGCAGATTCCGTTTATATGGAAATGTGTATACATGGTGTGTGTTTTTTATGACCAAACAATGGGGATTTATTTCGCGTTATTTCATCTTTCTGTTGAATGGGATGGATATTTCAAAAAATGATATTGACAACTTTGGGTTACCGTCATTGTTTCGCAATGCCCAACAAAGATTCAGTTGCTCTTTAGACACGCAGAGGCACAATGTAAATATGTTTATACAGTAGGACCTCGATATAGCGTCTCCCGCTTACGACGTTATTCCGCTTATAACATACAAATCCAATTTAACCGAATTTCAGCCTATCTTTTTAGTGTTAGAAAATCCCGCATATAACGAACCCGCTTATAACGAAATCCCGTTTATAAAGCAGATATTTCGCTGCAACCATTCGGATATAAAGTTTTTGAACCGTAAATTTGTAGCAGAAGGGGAATACTTTCTCACTAACAGCAGTCTCCACTACCCAGGATCACTGTCAGTGAGCAGTGGGTTTCGCAGCAGCCCCGCATTCTCCTGATTTCTCCAATCACACGGGTCGCGACCGTCTCATGCTGACTCGCAAAGTTCAAAGTTCTACTACATAACGAGTCCTAATTAGGATGTACTATGTAAACTGTACACTATGTACATTATTAGGGCCTAAAATTTAAAAATAAATAGTTCTCATATCAAAAAGTTCGTACCCGACGTTTCCACTTCATTTATTGCAAAAAACACAAAAGTCCGCATTTAACAAATCCCGCTTATAACGCTGAAAAATTTTGCATTTGACTGCAACGCTATATCGAGGTCCTACTGTATTTCTAATTATCTTACTTTTCAACGAACGTAAAATGAAAGGCCACGCATTTGCAATGTCCCATGAGACAAGATGGCGGCCGTGTATTTAAACATAACCCTATAGTTTTCCTTACCATTTTGTGTGATGGGAAACTCGCAAGCCAAAGGAAGCGAAAGAAGAACAAAGAACTTCGCTGCAAACTTTATTAATCTCATACTTTCAGTGTGTCCAGAGCAAACTGATAAAAAGCTTGCGATTTGAACGCCAATCGACGAGTCAACTTTATCGATGGTGCAAACACTGCTATCTGGTGGATAAGCTGGGCCAATCAGTCCTAACGGAAGCGAATTGCGCAAAGCCAGATTTAAAGTTTCAAAATTACTTTGAATACATGCTATCATTTTCCAATCATTTATCACCAGTACGAAAGTAGATAACTTCAGCAAATATAACTACTTATTCGCATACATTGTATCGACCACTTTCTGGCTGCTAGTCATTCGTCGATAACACCGTCTTCGCTATACATTAAGAAACTGCAAATAAAGTGGTGTTTACATTAGCATGATATCACAACTATAGAAACGGTCGTTTCCATAATGCAGGCGGTGAATGGAACCTTTGTAAAAGAACCATACAGCAAATAAATGGTGACACAAGAAGTTGCCACCGGTTTCAGAAAACTTCGTTCCTGTTTTTCAATATGCCCATGAATATCATCACTTTTGCTTTAACAGGAATGTCTCAAGAAGCTCTGATCACATCTATGTAGAAGATGTTGTCCATTTCCCCCGAAGCAGAATTTCAACGTGAGTTTAGAAGTTTCCTCTAAACGTGTCCCAAAGGGGCTCTACATGAATTGCAGTCAAGTGTTCAGAGTCAGTACTTTGTACAAAATAGGAAGGATGTTAAGGGGCACTAACTAAAAGCAAGCAAAGTGTAAGGAAAGTCGACATCATACAATATGGGAAAATTGTCCATCGTGTGTGGTCGCCTCGAATGGCGTGACCTTTAGGGTAGCATTATGCAATAAATACATAGTGCTGTCATGCCAAGATGCCCGGACTAAAGTCGATTTAACAATAAACTTAACTAGAAATGTCAGAGAAGTGATGAAAGGCTATGTTGTGACGAATGACGTTGCCTACAAGTATGGCAAAGGTGCCATTAAGTACGGCACCATGTCACTAAGGGTGTTGGTAGATATGATACAGGGCCGCAGGTGGCGTGTCACCAGTTCAGGCAGTAAAGGTTTTATAAAAGGGGAGATGGTGGAGTCGTGTGGGGTTGTTATCAGAGCGCTGGAAAGAGCGGAAGTGAGAATAAAGGAAAAAGCATTGTGTTCGGGTCAAGCCAGAGGTGTGTACGTTATCCTTGAGTCCTAAAGGGCAGTGAAGTGAAGAAAGTGTGAATACAATGGTAACAGCTTTTTAGAAACGACCCCCACATCTGGTAAAAAGAAACCTCCAAGAAACCCTCGAAGGTTTCATAGGAAACAATACAGCACAAAGGGCCGTAAAAAAGCTTCGGATCCGAAACCTCCAAGAGGCCACGTACCCTCCCGAGTCGAAATTTTAATTCCGTTTTGATTCTTGTGATTGTCGTATACCCATTTTGACGCTGTTAATTCTTTGCAACGCCTATTTTGGTATTGAAGGCCTTAGACATTAAAGTTAGCCTCTATTTAACATCTGTAAATTCTGTGAGATTACGTTTGGACTCGTTTTTCATTTGTAACTCCTATTTTGGTATTGCAGGCCCTAGTTATTGTGTCTATTTAACCCATTTCTGCCCAGTGTTGCGTTTTCGCAACAGCAATTTTCTGGGGAAATGAATGTGAATTGGAAATTTTTTTATTTTTAATTTTGAAATATATATATTTTTTTGTAACATAGGATCACAAAATTTTCAAAATATTCCAAAAATTGAGAACCTTGGGCATAAATGGGTTAACGGCTGTATATTCTGTGAGATTGTGTTTATTAAGTGCACGAACGCAATTGGACTACAAAAAGACAACCAAGGACGATCACAAAAAAGAACTACCGCCTGAAATTTGTATTTATTATCGTAGATGTAATTAAGATGAAAAAACAATGAATGACA